>JAHKKF010514544.1:0-17643 GCA_019740295.1 Labeo calbasu | reverse complement strand
TAATAAATAAAATCCCTCAGGTTTGTTGACTTTTTTATTTCTAAGATAATAATAATAATAATAATAATAATAATAATAATTTTTAAAAGTGTGTGTCTTTTTTTTTTTTTTTAAATGGGCTTTTAGCATAAAATAAATAAAGTATATATAAAAGTTATATAAAATATATAATTATAATACAATTACTATTTAATGTTTTTCATTTAATTAAATTGTACAATAAGAAAACAATAAATAAAATCCCCTAGGTTTGTTGACTGTTTCTAATTTCTAAAATAAAAAAAAAATTTTTTTAAAAGTGCATTTTTTAAATGGGCTTTTAGCACAAAATAAATAAAAGTTACATTAAATATATAATATAATTACTATTTTTAATTTGTATGTAATTATACCCATTTATAACATAAAATGTTGTAATAAAAAAAAAAAATTAAAAACTGTAAACTGGCTTTTAACACAAAGAAAGAAAGAAAATTAACAGCAACAAAGCATAGCTATAAACAAAATAGTGTACTTGTAAACATAAATAAACAAACAAAATTATAAACAAAAAAAATGAAAACACACTTTCTCCATCAGTGTGTGTAACTCCAGCTGAGGTCTGCTGATAAATGTGCTGTGCAGATGCTGCCGGCATAAATCCTGGCAGTTCTCTGAATGAGAGGCGCTTCCTGCAGGAACACAAACTCCCCGCGTCTCTGAACGTGCTGCTGTGTGAATGGACTCCAAGTTTCCGCCACACGTTCCCAGCCGGGACGCTTGAACACAAACGCAGCCTGTGTCAAATGGGGGGTGTCCTAATGAACTCAAGCTCCGCACATGTGCACGTCCTGAAACTACAGGACACTGGCTGTCTTACCGGTGGCAACGGTCTGGGTTAAACCAGGCATGAATGCCCAGGAGTTTAAAGCCGTCCTCATTAAAACAGAATTAACGGATTTATTGCCGTTTATCTTGGCTGGTTAATTATAAGGTTAACATACTGAGTGACTTTTAAGAGCACTAAGAATGGATCTGAATAAACCGTCTGTTGTACTAACAGCAATAAGATACTCAAGTCATTTTACCAAAATCCTGAAAATTAATAAACACAAGAAAAGAAAAAAAAATGTAATGAAGAATTAAAAAAATAAAACAAAAATAAAGATGAAATGCCCAGAAAAATAACACTATTATGTAAATAAAATGGAAAAAAAAAATAAATAAATCTTTTAATTTTACCAAAACCTTGAACTGAACATATGAAAATAGAATAATACAATAAAGAACCCACACATTTAAAAAAATTAATTTAAAATAATAATAAGTAAATTAAATAATGGATTAAAATGAAGATGCAATAAATTAACACAATTTTAAAAACATGTACGAAACAATTAGAACATTTTTAAATAAAAGAAATAAAATACAAATATACTTAATAATGTTAAATGTAATATTATGAAGAAAAAAAAAGAAAAACTGAAATAAATACAAATAATATATAATATAAAATATTAAAATAAAATATAATGTAAATAAAATAAAAATTAAAAAATAATTTAATGTAAATAAAAACAATGTAAATAAAATACTAATAAAAAAAATAAATAAAAAGAGGGTGGTAAAACACACTGAATGACTATTAAATATATATTTTAATGCCTTGTAAGTCATTTTTTATTACATAAATATATAAACTTGTTTTTAAAAATTTGAAGAAAAAAAAATAAAAAAAAGACTGAATTACCTTTAAAAGCAATAAGACTGAAGTGATTTTACCAAATCCCTTAACATTACTGAATACAAGAAAAAACAAAACAAAAAAAAAAACAGAATGGAGTACCAAACAAAATAAATAAACAAAAAAATAAAACAAAAATAATATACCCTGAAGAATAACACTATTATGTAAATAATGAAAAAGACCTCAATGACTGATTTTACCAAAACCTTGAACTGAACATATGAAAATAGAATAATAAAATAAAGAACCCACCAAAACCAAACAAACAAAAACACACTTTTAAAAATTAATTAAAAACAATAAAAAAATAATAAATTAAAATAAAGATTAAATAAATTAAATAAAAATTATGTAAGAAACAATAAAAAAAAGTAATAAAATACAACTATATATAAAAACTAATGTTAATTGTAACATTATGAAAAAAAAAGTGAAAAATAATTAAACAAGTAATATATCTAATAAAAATATGAAAAAATAAAATAATTTAAATAATGAAATGTAAACAAAATACTAATATTAATTTAAAAAAAAATGGGAGATGGAAGAAACACACACTGAATGACTTTTAAAAGCATTGAAAATAAATATTTAAAAGTTTTTTTTTTAATTACATAAATATAATAATTGTTTTAAAAAAAAAAAAAAAAAAAAAAAAAGCAATAAGACTCAAGTGATTTACCAAATCCCTGAACATTAGTGAACATATGCTTTTATTAACCAAACAGCACCATCTACTGGACGNACACTTTTAAAAATTAATTAAAAACAATAAAAAAATAATAAATTAAAATAAAGATTAAATAAATTAAATAAAAATTATGTAAGAAACAATAAAAAAAAAGTAATAAAATACAACTATATATAAAAACTAATGTTAATTGTAACATTATGAAAAAAGAAGTGAAAAATAATTAAACAAGTAATATATCTAATAAAAATATGAAAAAATAAAATATAATTTAAATAATGAAATGTAAACAAAATACTAATATTAATTTAAAAAAAAATGGGAGATGGAAGAAACACACACTGAATGACTTTTAAAAGCATTGAAAATAAATATTTAAAAGTTTTTTTTTTTTAATTACATAAATATAATAATTGTTTTAAAAAAAAAAAAAGCAATAAGACTCAAGTGATTTACCAAATCCCTGAACATTAGTGAACATATGCTTTTATTAACCAAACAGCACCATCTACTGGACGCAAAGGGAACGTGCATGATGTTTATGACGACCTTACCTCCAGTTTCTTCTCTAGAGACTCGATTCTGTCTTTCTTGCTGGCCAGATTGGCTCGGGTGTAGCGGCTTTGTCCGGGCAGGTACAGGACCTGACTGTAACACTCCTCCCACACCTGGTTATACGCCTCCATAGACAGATCTCCATGACCCATCCCGTGTTTCACCACCTCCATTTCCTGGGTCAGCAGCTCTCCAGCCTGTCAAACACACACGCAGGGTTTTGACTATAAAGCATCATGTACTTTATGATTGAGAGGACCAAACTCAATCTATTAGGTGATCTATCAGCAAGCAATAAGCTCCTATCTGAAATGAACTGAATAAAAGCAAACCGCTCCACATGAAGACTTTTTGGGTGATTAGAACAGAAACATCCAGGTAATAATCCAAAATAAAACTGCATCAAGAAAATTAAGTCTATGATGATTCTGCAATGTGACATTACTTTTGTAAAAATGTAAATTAATTTGTAAAATAAATGTCTACATTTTGACAATACAGTCTTGAGAAAGCATTTCTGCATTACAGAAATTTTCATTTTTAAATTGCATGTGGGACATTGTTGTCTTCCAAAAAACATGAACATATATTTATTTTATTTAAATGCTTTTGTTACATACATGAATTATTGATTAGTTGTAGCAGCAATGTTTTTCCAATATAATAAAACATTTCATTATTACCATGTGGAACATTGTTTTTCTATAATATACTATAACATTAGAATAGAATTTTATTTATTTTATTATTATTATTATTATTATTATTATTGTTATTATTGTTATTATTATTATTATTATTAAAAAATCTGACTGATCAAATAAATAAATAAAAAAAACATTTATTTATAAATTTAAATAAATTGAAAAATAAATTACACACATATTATAAAAATAAAATTAACCTCAATTTTTAGTACTGTAACACTGTATAATTGTATTCATTTTGACAAAACAGCATTGAGTGACACCTTTCTGCATTGCAGTAACAATTTCTTCTCATTATGATAATTTTAATTATTATTAATTATTAAAAAACATTTTTTTATAAAATCATTACCATGTGATATTAGAATATAATTTTATTTATTTATTATTTTATTTTATTTTATTTTCAAAAAGCTGATTAATTTAAAAAAATAATAGATTTAACTAATCATCACAATAATCAAGGGTTTTGGTAAAATCACTTGTCTTATTGCTTTAGCATAATAAACAGTTAATTCTAATTTATTTTAGTGCTCTTAAAAGTCATACACTGAGGTTATTATTTATTTTTTATATTACATATTATTATGTTATTTATATTTTATTTAAATGTATTTTATTGATCAGTTGTTGCAGCCCTGCATTTTATTACAAATTAACATCACTTTTCATTATTAATTCAACGTAGAACAATTTTCCCAACACAGAAAATAAAATTAGGTTTAATCAATCTAATAAATCCGAGGAATAATCAGAAGATTTGTTCAAATCATCAAAACTGTTAAATCGCAGCCCTATTGAAAAGTAATGACAGTGATGTAAATGTGCTTGACTTGGAACCACAAAGCATCGTAATTTTCCTAAATAGGCTTCATTATGCAAAAATATGACCTGGAACTTTCTAAATGTCACTCTTATAAATAATTGCCAGGCCACACTGAATGTGTACCTGCAGAATAACAAAACCTTCAGAGACTCACACAGAATCTGAATGACCTCTCCAGCTGTCTGTGTGTTCCCACGTATAACCTGCTAATAAATCACTCTCAGCTTTTGCTCCCTGATTAAAAAGAAAACAACGTCTTCCATGTGGGTCTAATAATTAAAAGCAGCAAACCTTTTTGAGCTCGTCCTCGGTGACCTTTTCGTAAGGCGTTTTCTCCAGGTAAGCGATGTGCTCTGCGTTGTTGGAGCTGGATCCCACTCCTTTACCTTTCTTGGCCTGGGCGTCGCCGAAGGGGTGATGCAGACAGTCGAAGTGGATCATGGTGATCATTTCTTTCTTAATGAGCTCTTCGGCCTGCTGCAGGTCTGTCAGCGGCGGCTCCACGTTATGAGGCCGGAGTATCGTTTCATTCACCTGAACACACACATACAGGAGCACCATTAGTTTGGGCTGCTCTCATGGTGGTGTACATCACTTCAAACTATTAAAATGTACTGTTTCTTTTTTTCATACAACTTAATGAGGAAAACATGGCCAAAAGCATCTTGACTAGTCTATAAAGCTTAGTGTTACACAGCCAAATTAAGTCAATTTTGAAATTATGTAGTTTTGCACACCCCTCAGTTATGCCCCACATTATTTTACTCCGCAATACATGGCAGTTGTTATTGTTAAAATCTAAAACTAGAAAAAAATTTTATTTAAATAAAAAAGTAAAAAAAAAAAAAAAAAAGGATGAAACTAAAAGAAATAAAAATGAAAAAAAAATGTATATATACAAATTCAAACACAGTTTGTTATTAAACCCTAAACTAAAATTTAAAAAAAAAATGCATTAAATAAATACGATAATATTATATTAAATGTACATATTATAAATGTCACTGTGTTGTCATTGTTAAAAACTAAAAATCACAAAAATAGCTAATTAAAATCAAATATAAAATATAAACGTGTAAAACAAATACTTCACTTTGCAATGCGTGGTAGTTGTTGCTGTTAACAAACTAAAATTAAAAAAATAAATAAAACAAAAATAAATAAATAAACTTGACAACAAAATGAAACTTAAGACACTAAAACTAAAATAATAAAAATTCTATACAAGTATAAATAAAAATGAAGTTTCTAAATGAAGTTACTAAAACTAAAATATTTTATATATATATATATATATATATATATATATATTTTTTTTTTTTTTTTTTTGTGCTCAATTTCTTTATTTTAGTTTTGGTTTTAATTTTATTTTATACATACACATACATACATATAGTATATTAAATATACATATTACAAATGTCATGGTGTTATCATCGTTAAAAACCACAAAAACAGCAATAAGTTAAAAAAACTCAAATAAAATATAAACACTTAAAAGGAAATTTGAAATAATGCCTTGAAGTACATGAAAAACAAAAAGGTTTAAGTTACTAAAGCTTAAAAAAACAAACAAAAAACCCCCACCAAAATGTAATTAAACAAAAACTCAAAACAAAAATAAAATATTACTAGTAATACTACTATTACTAATACTATAATAGTATAATACACACAAAAACACCACAGTATGTGGCAGTGGTATTTAAAAAAAGATTTGTTAACTAAAATAACTGAAAAAATATAAATACTACACAAAAAACCCTGCAAATCTTATACAACTGATATAAGACTAAAATAATAAATATATATATAAAAAAAAAAAACTAATAGATTGCAAACGTAAAAGTGAGTAAATATAAATATCTAATATTATATAATTTAATTTAAAATATTAATAAATACTATAATAGTAAATTAAAAGTGCTAAAATAACACTTATTTGGCAGTTTTTGGGCACAGTGATTGCTAAGATATTGCTAGATAAGTAAGTATGAATGGGGTGTGTGTGTATGTGTGTGTCCTCACCTCTGAAGGTCTTGGTAATTCTCTCTGAACTGCCGTGTGCCTCTGACGCAGCTCCTTCTCTCTCTCGGCGTCTCTGACGGCCTGTGGAAATATCACACAAGATAAACACCACCAAAAACAAATATATCAACACTAAATACAGCACCTTCTGGATCCTGAGTGATCTGTGCATTTACAGATCTCAAAAAGCTGCATTAGAAGCTGACGGGCCAAGGAGTTTGGTTAACTGACCTGTTTACGCAGCTCTATCTCGGCAGCATCCTCCACAAAACTCTCGTCCACCTCGGCTTCCTCCAGCTCTTTCTCAGCGTTTTCGGGAAGAACGATCTCAAAGTCATTTTTGGGCACCGGAAGAGACATCAAGCCCAGTCGGAGCTGCTCGCGGGACTCCCTTTGCTGTAACAGATGGAAAATAAATGCAAACTTAAATAAATGCACCATATCCACTCAAGGACAACGGTTTAAATCTCAGATCATTTCAGGCTCATTACTATGGGAGTTACACACCAAGTGTTTGGCAAATGACGGGTCGTTGTAATCCACACCGCCCTCCTCTGTGTTGATGTTGAGCTTGTCCCGCAGCGGGGTCCTGCCCGGGGTCACGCCCACCGAGGGTTTAGGAGTCATCCCACCGTGAGGGGTCATGCCCTCGGCTCCGTGACTGGGAGTTCTGGGAAACCATATGCATAAAGTCATTATTGATGCAGCTCATTAACCTGAAATTTGACATATACCTTATTATGATGAGATATTAATATTCAAAAGTTCAAAAGTTTGGGGTCAGTGCGGGTAAAGTTTTTAAATAAGGTCTTTTATTCTTTCAAAGCTGCATTTATTTGGTCAAAAATACAGTAAAAACAGTAATATTGCCTTCTGTGAGGGTATTCAATATAAACTTAAAATTAATTCCAGTGATGCTGAATTTACAGCATGATCCTTTAGAAATCATCCTAATATGCTCATTTGCATAACACTGGTTTATTTTAGCAATATTGAAAACAGCTTCTTAATATTTTTACCAAAACACAATTTAAGCACTTATTTGAAATGGGAATCTTTATTAATATTATGAATGTTTTTACTGTCACTTTTGATCAATTTAACGAGTCCTTGCTGACTAAAAGTATTAATTTCTTAAAATAAATAAATAACTTACTGACCCCAAACTGACCCAAAAGCAGTAATTAAATCTGAATTCTATACTAATGTGCCAATCATAACAAGCCTAAATTTAATTTAACTGTATTACTGGGTGGAAAATTGGCTTTCTTCATTAACATTAATAAATATTTTTGACTGACTTCTGACTGAACAATATTTTGGATTAGCTTTTAATTTTATATTTAAAGTTTTAGGCCTAAATTCAATGAACTGTATAAATGGGAGGAAAATTGCCTTTATTAATACTGAAAAAACAAACAAAAAAAAACCTAAGTATTACTTCTGACTTAACAATATTTTAAATTGAAGTTTTCATTCTAATTTAAGGCCTAAACTTAATGAACTGTATAACTCAGTGGAAAATGGCTTTTTCATTCATATTAATAAATATTATGGACCATTACTTCTGACTGAACAATATTTTGAATTAGTTTTTCATTTTATATTTTAAGTTTTCATTTTAGTTTCAGGCCTAAATTTAATAAAACTGTATAACTGGGAGGAATATTGGCTTTTTTCATTAATATTAATAAATATTATTGACTATTACTTCTGACTGAACAATGTTTTGAATTAGCTTTTAATTTTATATTTGAAGTATTCATTTTAACTTTAGGCCTAAATTTAATGAACGTTATAACTGGGATATATAAACTTTTTTTTTTTTTATTAATATTAAATATTATTGACTATTACTTCTGGCTGAACAATATTTTGAATTAGCATTTAATTTTATATTATACATTTTTATTTTAGTTTAGGCCTAAATTTAATGAACTGTATAACTAGGTGAAAAATTGGCTTTTTCAATAATATTAATAAATATTACTGACTACTACTTCTGATTGAACAACATTTTGATTTAGCTTTTAATTTTATATTTTACATTTTCAATTTAGTTTTAGGCCTAAATATTATGAACTGTAAAGCTCAGTGGAAAATGTATATGTATATATATATATATATATATATATACACATACACACACATTTTAAATCCTAAAATGTTATTAATTTATGTGCTTTTTTATATTAGTTTTTGTTTATATTTCTAATTATATTCAATTTAGTGTTAATTTAGTATAATTCTATATTTTCAGCTTTAATTTTAATTTCAGTTAAAGTTTTAATAATTTTATGTGCTCGTCTTTATTAGTTTTGTTTTTTTAAATATCTCTATTTAGATTTCATTTATTTGGTTAATGTGTAACTATAATTGTTATTTTAGTATAATTTATATACTAGTATTTATTTTTATTAATATTTTGAATTAGCTTTTCATTTTTCATTCTTATTAAATTACATGAATTTTTTAAAACTTAAAACTTAAAACAAACACTGTAATATTTATTTATTTATTTTCAGTTTTATTTTAATTAACAAAAGCATGCCAATCATAACTATCCTAAATGTAATGAACTGTATTACTGGGTGGAAAATTTGTTCATTCGTTTATATTAATACACATTATTCAAAAATAATAATGACTGAATATTGTTGCCTTACATTGCCATTGGTTGTGTTTTATTAAAGCAATAAGCAACTCAGGGCAATGCATTACAGTGATCTTTACAACACCCCTGAACCTTGACAAAAAACACTTGTAAACCACAGTCTTGAGTGGATTATTGTTTTAATATGGCATTTTATAAGACATTTTACCAAAATCAATTAATATTACCGTGGTCATTCTAATGTAAAAGTGCATATTATCATGCATGATGGGTACCTGAAGGGTGTAGACAGAACTGTGTTGGGCGTCTGGACCACCTGTCTCTGTGGTGTGACACCAGAGAAGTCGCTCTCATGCAGGGGTGTGTTCAGCCCTCCCTTAAGAGGAGTGTCCACGTTCGTAAGTGCCATCAGGTTCTGGGCTTCCTGTGAGGGTGAAAGAACCAAACAGTGAGATTCAGGATGTAAAACAGCCAGTTTGAGAAGTCTGTGAAACTGGACCAAACCTGCAGGATCTTGTCCTGTGCCGCTGGAGTTTTGGGTGTGCGCAGGGCCATGGAGTTATTGGTCACGTTGTATTCGGACAGAAGAGCGCTGGAGGCAGAATTTGTGATTCCAGACTCCTCGGCAGTCTGACGGGCGATTTCGCTGGCCTGACCCAGTTTGACAACCTCCTCCAGCTCGGCATCAGAGATCTGAAATGAAAAAAAAAAAAAAATCAGTAAAATGCAGATTATTCCATATAAACTAACTGTAACTATATATTAAACTATTAAAATAATTATAAAACATACTGAGTGGTTAGCAATCAGTGTTATTTTAATATTTATATATTATTAGTCAATATTTTGAATTTACTTTTTTTTATATTTGCGTTTTCATTGTAATTTCAGTTAAAGTATTAATCATTTTATGTGCATTTTATGTCTTTATTAGTTTTTATTTTTTTATTTTATTAATATTTTGAATTAGCTTTTAATTTTATTAATTAATTATTATTTTTAGTTTTCATTTTAAATCCTAAAATGTTATTAATTTATGTGCTTATTTAAATTAGTGTTTGTTTATATTTCTAATTATATTCAATTTAGTGTTCATTTAGTACTATTTATATACTACAATTGGAATTACCTTTTAAATTTCATATTTTTAGGTTGTTTTAATTTTATTTACATTTTAACACATTTTATATGCTTGTCATTTTTGTCAGATTTTTTAAATATAATTTCTATTTAATTTCTATTTCTGTTTAATTTATTTGGTTATAATGTTGCAATCACCACGATTTTAGTATTATAGAATTTCCGAAAATTTTAAATAGTGTTTAATTTCATGTTCTCAGTTTTCATTTAAATTTTAGTGAAAGTTTGAATACTTTTATGTGCTTGTCTTTTTTTGTTTTTTTAATTTTATTTTTATTTCTATTTAGATTAAATTGATTAACTTGTTGCTACAAGTGTTATTTTAGCATTTACATATTTGTATAGTATTTCTTAATATTTTGAATTTCCTTTTAATTTTATATTTTCAATTTTCATTTTAAATCCTAAACTTTTAGTAATATATGCGCTTTTGTCATTTCTATTAGTTTGTATTAATATTTCGATTTAGATTCAATTTATTCAATTCAGTGTTCATTTAGTACTATTAATATACTATTGTAATATTTAATTTTATAATTTTTTAAGTTCTACTAATTTTGTGCTTTTATAATTTTTTACATTTTTTTTTAAATATAATTCTATTTCTATTTAACTTATTTGGTTATAACGTTGCAATCAGTGTTTTAGTATTATAGAATTTATTAATATTTTGAATTAGCTTTTAATTCTATATTTTCAGCTTTCATTTTAATTTCAGTTAAAGTTTTAATAATTTTGCGTGCTCGTCTTTATTAGTTTTGTTTTTTTTAAGTATCTCTATTTAGATTTCATTTATTTGCTTAATGTGTAACTATAATTGTTATTTTAGTATCATTTATATACTAGTATTTATTTTTATTAATATTTTGAAGTAGCTTTTCATTTTTATTTTTTTCCGTTTTCATTTTAAATTCTAAAATTTTAGTAATTTATGCGCTTTTGTCATTCTATTAGTTTTTCAATTTAGTGTCATTTTACTACTATTTATATACCATTATATTATTTATGAATATTTTAAAATATTTTTTAATTCCATATTCAGGTTTGATTTTAATTTTATTTAAAGTTTTACAAATTGTATGTGCCTTTGCCATTTAATTTAACAAATAATTCTATTTAATTTATTTGTTTATTATACGATGATGTTATTTTAGTATTATAGCATTTATTAATATTTTGAATTAGCTTTTAATTTTACATTTTTAGTTTCCATTTTAATTTTATTTTAAGTTTTAATCATTTTATTTGCGTTTGTCATTTTTATTTTTTATTTTTTTTTTTTTTTATATTTAGACTGAATATATTTCTTTATTTGAGTTTTAGTAATTTTAGCACTTCTTGCACTTTACTGCAGTCATTTAAGTTTTTCATCTAATATTTAGATTTTATTTCAGATTTTTAATCATTTTAGTTTACAATAACAACACTGGTTGCAATGCAGTTAATAAGATTGGGTGAATAGGACTTAATAGGATTTTACTGTTGCAAAGGTGTTTTTAAGGCACAGACAGTTAGGTACCGTTTGTAAGAACTGACCTGTGGTGCCGGCAGCACCAGTTTACTTCTCTTCTTTGTGAACTCTGACACTCCGCTGGTCTGCAGGATGGCCGAGGGCAGATCGGACTCCTTCTTCTTCTTGATCTTCTGTCTGTCCTTCTTTCGGTCACGATCCTCTTTCTCACTATATACAAAAAAAAAAAAAAAAAGAGCATAGGGGTGATCAAAAAAAACCACCCATCCAGGCCACAGAACTACCTGCAGCTCCACAGGAGAAAGTTTCACACGACCCCGCTCACCTCCTGAGTTCTCCATCGAGATGCTGTTGGCGTAGGCGTTTGAAGTCCGGTTCCAAAGGATTGTACTGCTCCATGGACGTATCATAGAAGCCCTGCGCGGGTTTCTTTTCAAACGGGATCTCAGCATTATAGTCGACACCTCTCTTCTTCTTGCGCTTCTTCTGGATGTCGATGCCTGCAGCTCGCAGCTCCCTGCGCTTCTGAAGTGCTGCCAGACGGCTGCAGAAAACAGTGAGGACGGCTTCATGATTAACACCTCTGATAAACAACTCAACGTGATCAGCACTGTGAGAACTAATAAAATGCTCTTTATGATACTGTCAACAACACTTTTTCAGATCATAAAAACAACAATTAGACAGCAAGCTGTTATGCATATACTATGTAACAAATACAATGCCGTTCAAAAGTTTGGGATCAGTAAGATTTTTAATGTTTTTTAAAGAAGTTTCTTATGCTCATCAAGGCTGGATCAAAAAAATATTAAAAAAAAAAAAGTAGTAATGTGAAATATTACGATGTAAAAATGTTTTTCTATTTTAATATGCATTAAAATCCAATTTATGTCTGTGATGCAAAGCTGAATTTTCAGCATCATTACTTCAGTATTCAGTGTCACATGATCCTTCAGAAATCATTCTAATATTCTGATTTATTATCAGTGCTGGAAACAGTTCAATTCAATTCAAATTTATGCTGTATAAAGCACAAATTTATACAAATAATAATTTTTTAATTTGTATAAAGTTGTGCTGCTTAATATTTTTTTGGAACCTGTGATACTTTTTTTTTTCTCCACGATTCACTGATGAATAAAAGTTAAAAAGAACAGCATTTATTTATTTATTTAAAATAAAAATATTGTCTAACAATATACACTACTATTCAAAAGGCTGGGGTGAGAAAATATTTATTCTTACATTTCTTGAACAAAATTACTACTTTTATTCAGCAAGGATGTGTAAAATTGATAAAAAGTGATAGCAAAGACTTATATTGTTAGAAAATATTTATATTGTTATATATTTAATTCATATAATTTATACATTTATAGTACTATTTATATTTGAATTTAAACTGTTGCCAAAGTAGATCATTCTAATAATAAATCAGCATATTAGAATGATTTCTGAAGAATCATGTGACACTTAAGACTGGAGCAATGCCTCATGAAAATTCAGCTTTGCACCACAGGAATAAATAATCTTTTATAGTATATTAAAATAGAAACCATTATTTTATATTGTAACAATATTTTGCAATATTACCATTTTTTATTACAATTAAATCAATTGTGATCAGTGCCTTTTTAGTACTATTTATATATTGTTATAGTATTTATTATTATTTTGAATTAGTTTTCATTTTCATAATTAGTTCATTAGTTTAATTTTAGTCATAGTATTTTGTAAATTTCTGTTTAGACAATTTATTTTACTTCAGTTTTAGTAATTTTAGTCCTTTTTTGTAGTTAGTTGCCACAGAAGCATATCTTGTATACATTTTTAAAAAGTATTCAAAAGTATTTTAAAGTTTTTCATCTAATATACAGATTTTATTTCAAACAATTATGGTTATGATGTGGTTACTGCTAAATAGAAATATATGCTAAAAAATATTTGTCCTCAAAAAGTCCAGCACGACTGGGTTCAGCAGGGTTATTCGAGTTAAATAAAACCATAAAAAAAAATGTGTTACTTTGAAATAAATAAATAAATAAATAAATAAATAAATGTCAACTAAACAAATGGCAACATTTATTATTTTAAATTTTAGTGTATTAACATAACTAAAACTAAAATTAATATAGACAGTGTTAAAACTATAACAGTATTTCAATGATACTAAAATAACCCTGATTTTCATTCCCCCAAGAACATTTTCAAAAGTATAAAATTCAGAGACAGACAGCGGTTGCTTAAAGACCCCCAAGTCTGTTCTTAGGACACAAGAGCTTACCGCGCTTCCTCAAGCTGTTTCTCTCTGGCTTTCCGCTTTGCCTTCTTGCCCTGTGTGTTGGCCAATCGGGCTCTGGCTTCAGACAGCATCTCCAACTCATCTGCACAAGTAAGTTCACAGATGTCACGCATTGTCTTTTCAATCACAGTGTTAAAAATGTTCATCGGCTTGTTTTTCAGACTCACCTTCATCCATGTCCACAGGGTCAGGCCTGGCTGGTTTGGTCTCAGGGTTTGGGTCGATCTCTCCTGGTTTGAGCTTGCGAGGGTCATCGCCCACATCATCCTCATTCTCTCTCTGGGCGGCTTTATCTCTACAAACAAAAAGAAAAATGAATAGATCCTTCATATACAAAAAGGTTAATGCAAATGACCAAAGGTTAATGACCAAACAGACAACATTAAATGGCATCTTTGTGTTGCCTTTCCATTACATGACTAGAATATTTTGAATTAGACTGAACTGTGAAAGGTTGCCCCGAGTTATTGTATGTTGTTTGAATTGTGGATCGAACTGTACTTACAGCAGATATTCATAATGCTCCAGACACTGAGCAGCTGTTCGTCCGATGATGGGGGCGATTGTCCTCCACTGAGTGGGCATCAGTTTGGCCAAGTGAAGAAGTTTCTCCTCTTCCTCACGTGACCATTCTGTTTTCTTAATGCTGGGGTCCAGCCACTCATACCTGCGTGAAACATCATAAGTGACGAAATTAAGACCTGGAATATCTTCTATTCAGAAAACGATCAAAAAGTTGATCAAAAATGCATCACAGTACAGATTCAGATCACTAGGTTCTGAGACATAACTTAAGCGATATGTACTTACCATCTGGCTTTACACTGTTTGGCTGATTTGCGGTGCAGCAGGGATGCGATTCGAGACCACTGATTTTTGCCATATTTCATTACAGCCGCTTTGAGAATCTCATCCTGTTAATAAATCACATCAAAGGCATGAATAATTAAAGAGGTCTGAAATAACACATCAGGGATGCAACAACAAGGCGACTCAAATGACAGATCACTTTACTAATCTAACTTCAGCTTTGAAAAGCTGCACATTGTAATGCAACTGCAAAAAGGGTGAAATTATTTTAGTACTCATTTGAGTAATTTTCACCATAATAAACAAACATGAGCCTAACGGGGTTAGTGTACTTATCAAGAAGAAGCAGAGTCAGTGAGAAGCAAGCCTTATCTGATCCAAAGTACAGCAAAAACAATAATATTGTGAAATCTTTTTACCATTTCAAACAACTGCTTTCTATTTGAATCTATTTTAAAATGTAATTTATTCCTGTGATTTCAAAGCTGAATTCTTAGGATCATTATTCCAGTCACATGATCCTTCAGAAATCATAGTAATATTCTAATTTGCTGCTCAAAACATATATTATTATTATTATGTTAGAAACAGCCTAAAATATTTGATCAAGTTTCCTTGATGAATAGAAAGTTCAGAAGAACAGCATTATAGAAATATTTTGTAACATCAGACATGTCTTTATGATCACTTTTGATCAATTTAAAGCGTCCTTGCTAAAAGTATTATACAATTTAATAATAACTAGAAATGTTTTTTGAGCAGCAAATCTGCATATTAGAATGATTTCTGAATGATCATGTGACACTGAAGACTGGAATAATTTAAAATCACAGGAACAAATTACAATTTTATATATTTATTTATTTATTAACACAGAAGACAGTTATTTTAAATTGTATGTCCAAAATCTTACTGTCTGAAAACTTTTGACTAACAGGGTATAATAAATAAAAAATAATAAGCTTTAAAAAATAAACTTAAGCCGTACACACTTAATACACAGGCATCTTAATATTTGGGTAAAACATAATTACTAAAAGAATATAAATTATTAATTTTGTGCTCAATCTTGATGTATAACGTCAATGTTTATGCACGGCCTAATTAACACTTTTCTTAAAACAGTCTAAATTGTGTGGGTATATGCAATTTTCTAAAAACTAGGGTAATTGCATTCATGTCTTTGATATCTTGTTCACTCAATAAAAAGTAATTGATAAAAACAGGAATAAATGTTATATAAACATACAGCGTGATCTGAGAGCATTCTACATCACAACACATTTAACATTAACGTACGTGACGAAGTAAATTAAAACACAACACTGTATATATGCAGATAAGACAGGTAAACAATCATTACATGAAAATCGAAATGCCTTTATTGAATAAAATTGCTAACGACTGATGGAGTTTTTAATGCTGAAATGCTGTGTTTTCTAAACAAACCTCAGTGTTGCGCCACACGCCTCCTTTAATCATAATCCGCGGCATGTTGGCGATTTAAAGTCTCCACACGTGCCCGCGTAGTAAAATCTTCTTTTTGAAGGTCTAATACGTGAGATTAAAAAGAAATCAGAGATATAAACTTTGAGTTTGAACTGCAGCACGTTCAACTGCAGATGAGGAAACCGAAATGGCTGCGAGCGCACAGAACTGTGGGAAACAAGCTCTTCCTCTATTGATTCATACGGGCTCTGTCATGTCGCTTGAACTCAATATCGCCCCTAACGACAGAGCGGAGAATGACAGGCTGAACAACGTGCGCTACTGTACGAGGCCAACTTGTATTTAATAACTTTTTCTTCTTTTTTTCTTTTTGTTAGACTATATGTTTTATTTTTGTACCATTCTTTTGTAAACAGTGTTGTTTTAACTGTGCTTTATAAATAAACTGAAACTGTTTTTGAACACTTTATAACAATACCATCTTCGTATAATACATTGTTTTTTAAATTAAAAGAAAATCTGAAATTCGATTTCTTCACCTCAGTTCAATCCGATATCTCATACTTTTTTTTTTAGTTTAATTACAGTAATATTGTTCTTGGATAATTAGGCATTTTGTGAATTAAAAAACAAAATAACTAGCTACTATCTGCCACCAGAAAATATTGATATTTTAAAACTTATATACTTATATCTAAAACAATAGTTTTCTGTCTGAATATATTTTCAAAAGGTAATTTATTCCTGTGATTCCTGTGAAACTGAATTTTTGAATGATCCTCCAGAAATTATTTTAATATTTGCTACCCAGAAACATTTTATATTATTATTATTACTATGTTGAAAACAGCTGAGTAGTTTTTCAGGTTTCTTTGATAAATAAAAGTTTCAGAAGAACAGCATTTATCTGAAATAGAAATCTTTTATAACATTATAAATGTCTCTATCATCACTTTTGACCAATTTAAAGCATCCTTGCTAAATAAAAGTATTAATTTCTATCCCCCCCAAAAAATGATGCTGACTCCAAGCTTTTAAATGGTCTAGTGTATAATGTTACAAAAGCTTTTCTTTTGATCTTTCTATTCATCAAAGAATCCTGAAAAAATGTACTCAACTGTTTTAAATATTGATAATAATAATAATAATAATAATAACAGTTATAATAATAGAATGATTTCTGAAGAATCATGTGACACTGAAGACTGAAATGATGCTGAAAATGTAGCTTTGATCACAAGAATAAATTACATTTTAAAATATATTCAAATAGAAAGCAGTTATTTTAAATAGTAAAAATATTTCACAATATTACTGCTTTTGC
>JAHKKF010514543.1:0-12925 GCA_019740295.1 Labeo calbasu | reverse complement strand
ATGAATACAGGAGCTGTTTTACAACTGAAATTGAATTTTACAACATCAGGTTATGTAATATGTAATTATTTTATGAATAGATTTGATATAATTTAGTGGATGTATGTTCAGTTCTCATCACAGGTGTAGAGAATCACATTAACATCCAACATCATCACACAAACACAGTGCTGCCTGTCCTGACCAATCAGAATGAAGAATTCCGGGTATTAATTGAGATGAAGCATTGGACGCAACACGTTTCGTGTTTGTGTGTGATGGTGTACGTGACCTAGATTCCCCTCCATTCACTCCATCTTCATGTCATCTGTGTTTCTCATTCGTCCATCACTGAGCAAATGTCAGGACAGACTGACAGAGTAAATCCTCTTACACTAAAACCACTGCCTCCTCCAGCTCTCTATCTCTCTATCTCGATCTGTCTCTCTCTCTCTCTGCCTGTTCTCCTCATTCTGTTATGTGCTCTCTCTCTCTTTCTCTCTGTCTCTTTCATTTTTTCCAGCATTATTTTCTATTTTAGCTCTTTGTCTTATATGTCTCTCTCTCTCTCTCTCTCTGACGGGTGGAGTGGGGGATGGGAGTCAGATTAGTGTCTTTTCCTCTCATTCGCTGTGAACCACTGATGTCACAGATGCTCTCAGCCAATCAGATGCAGCAATGCATATGAAACTGACCAGTGAACTCATCTGACATAATATAACACACATACTCATCTGTCTTTGATTTGGTCTGTTTGTTAAAGCAGAATTTGCATTTGGATGATCAAAATTAAAAATGTGTAATGAATCTATTTTAATAAATGGTTTGGTATAATTACCATTTAAAAAATGAGCATTACGTCCAAGTGTCTAAATACATTTACAGCAGCAGGTTCCTTCCAAATCCATAGAAATGTGAGGAAATGACATTTAAAGCTTATAATATAATAAACTCCAATGGGGAATTTTCATATTTGGTCTATATTATTCAAAGAAATATGATTGGCATTTTATCTGTTTATGAGTCTAAAGCAGCAGGTTCCATCCAAATCCACTGAGATGTGAGCCAATCTGATATTTAAAACTAATAATACTGCAAACTCTGATCATGAATTTACATATTTGGTCTATATTACTGTAAGGAATGTGTTTGTCCAGTATATTGCAGTCTAGAGATCATTTCTAGATGAAAAAAAAAAATGTAATGACAAATTTAATTTTATTTCGTTTAGTAATTCTAGTTCAGTTGATTTATTAATTTAAAATAAGCATTCTTTTTTTCGGTGAGGGGGGTGTTAGGGGTCTAAAGCAACAGACTTCATCAAAATCCGCTGAAATATGAGCAAATCTGATATTTAAAGCAAAAAATACTATAAAATGATGATACATTTACATATTTGGTCTATATTCTTGGAAGCAATACATCTTCATAATCAGCGTTTTGCATTCAAGGGTTTGTCTTTAATGGAATGACATTTTAGTATTCCTAAATTCATATTCATATATATATGAAGCACAATATTAGCAAAACTCTTCATTTATTTATAAAAGCTCATGAGAGACACATCATCAGGTCACACACACACACACACACACACATACTCATGCTGTATTAAAGTCAGTGACTCAGCTAAAAATCATTTACCAGAACACAAAACTGCATGACAGCAATAAATGCATCATTACACACACAGATAGATTAAAAGACATTAGCAAATCTGAGCTCATGACAGACACTGTAAATTGATGTGAAGACTGACGGATATAGATGTGTATTGGTATTTCCTATGCTATGAGGACAAAATGTCCCCACAACAAGTCTAGTAATACCAGTCAACGTTGTCCTTTTTTGTTCCATGAGGAAACAAACCATCCAGAAAGAAGTGTTTTGAGAATTTAAAAATGCCTGTAGTTTAAAAAAATTACAGTGAATTTAACGGTAAAAGACTGTAAAAATGCTACAGGAAAAACCTGTTAACTGTAAGTTCTCCTACTGTGTAGGGTAAAAACTGTATAAACGCAATGTTACAGTAGTATACCGTTTTACAGAAAAATTACAGTGAATAACCGTAAATTGACATTCCCAGAATTCCCTGCATTACATTTAAAATTTGATGTTTTTTGGTTGAAATAACCATGTTTCTTCTTAGTTTTTTTGTACATTTTTCGTACATTAGGGTTGTATGTTACATCTAATGTTGTTAAATTAATGTTTATTGCATTATTTTAGTTTCATGATGGTGTTTAGTGTTTGTGTTAATGACACTGTGCACCTTCTATATATGTTAGTATTGAAAAGCTGCTTTGGTTCATTATGTGACTTTGTCATCACCGCCTGCTTTTGGTGGTTATCATTGTATTATAAAGGAACAAAACAGATTTCTGCACTTTAATAGGTTGGTATATTAACATTACATCACTTAATGAAATTACGGTATTTAAATGTAAATTTAAGTTAAAACCCTAAAGGCTAAAACGTTGCTACCAGCCTGATTTCACCAATTCGTATACATTTTGCAAGGTGGCTAATTCGCACGACCTCACCCGTACAAATTCATACGATTTTAGCGAAAACTTACATATTTTACGAGTTGCACAATAGGTATGAATTTGTATGAATGACCTACACTACCGTAGTTTTTTTTTTTTTTTTTTTTTTTTTTTTTTATTTGACCGTATACGGTAAAATTCTGGGAGTCACAACCGCCGTTTTTTACTGTAAATTTTACAGATTTTTTTTTCACAGTCTAGGTTTAGAAAATACAGTTTGGACAGATAAAAAACCATTACACCTATGGAATGAATCCATAATGATAGGAATAGCGTGTGTGTGTGTGTGAGTGTTCTGTATATGGTTATATAACCGCTGATGGATGATGCTGCTCCGGATATGAGCGAAATCACGTCACGTCACGTGAGCGCGCTTGAGCGGAGGACACTCACCGAATAACCTTGCGCGCGCCCCGTGCGCTCAGCCCGCCGCCGATCGATGAGTGATCGGAACGATCGATCTGTTAAAAGATCTAAAGGAGCGAGACCCGCGCGGACACCGATGCCTCCTCACTATAACCCATAATCTCATTCAGCTCTTTGCACCCGTTCACCTTTAACGCGCACTGAGGAGCGCGCGCACACACACGCGCGGGAGCGCGCAACAGCAGCAGCATCAGCATCGTCAGATTGTCCTATAACACATTAGGGCCCGATGTATTCACACGCAGACACATACAGACGCATTGCGCAACGCGTTCCGGTTGAAATGAATGAAATAACCGGAGTAACCGGAATAAACCGTCGCACGCAGAGCCGTTCAATCGAGCGCCTTATATAAGACACTCACCCCAGCTGCTCGCCGTTCTACCCAGCAGCTCGTGCGTCCGCGGGTTCCAGAAGAATTCCTTCCATTCCCCGGATTCCTTCTTCTCTTCCTCTTTGGCCATGTCTCCGGTGCGCGCCGCGTTTATAACCGCTTGGAATAAGCGAGATGAAACGGCTCGTGCTGATGGATGCGAGCGGGCGTGTTTTCGGTCGCTTTTTCTCGCTCTTCCCGTTTGAGAACCGAGCGGAGTGCCGCAGCGCGCGCACTAATCCAGAGATACTGCGGTAAAAACGCGCTGAGCGCACGCGCACCCGGTAATACTCCCCCCTCCCCAATCTTCTGCAGAACAGAAGCTTCAAAATCCTCCTCCCTCCCCCACCACACACACATACACGCTCTCACACACACACTCCATCAGCAGTTCTCCAGCCAATCGCATCTCTCTCCTCTTTTTCAGGCCCCGCCCCTCTTCTGGTCCAGAGTCTCTGCATCCGCCCGTCTGTCTGTGACACTCAGGTGATGCTCGAGTTCATTTATTCGTGCTAATCGATCGTATGTTGATCCGCATGTAGGTGTGAGGAGGCGAGCGCGTCTCACATCTGTCAGCCTCTGTGTTTGCGTTTCCGCTTCACTGTATTTCACTGGCATTAAAAATGATGGAACATCATGTACAGACAAAGCAGACGAGGGACAGACCACACTCTAAAAAACGTTGGGTTATTTACTGTACCCAATATCTGGGTTAAACATGTTGGGTCACACTATTGGGTTATTCCTACAGGTTTGTTGGGTTAGTTAGTTGGTTTAAAATTTAAACTCATTGCTCCTTTTCTTTGTTCATTTTAGATTGCTCTGAACTAAGGTGTATTATACCCACATGTCACGGACTGATAGATTTTGAGCTGTAAAGGGCATGGGTCTCAACGAATATTCGCATATTGCAAGACAAGAGCCTTGGATCTTTCGGATATTTCTTCTGGTGAGTCAGTCGTGCCAAATTGTATTATTTTAAATTATGTACTGACAAGCACGCAGACACACACTTAATTCACTTGATTCAGGGTTAATTCACCCCAAAAATTAAACTTTTATCATCATTTATTCATACTCATGTTATTTCACATTTCTATGAGTTTCTTTTTTTCTACTTTTCTCAAAACAGTTCTTCAAAATCTTCTTTTATGTTCAACAGAAACTCACATAGGTTTGAAACAACTTGAGGATGAGTAAATGATGACAAAAGTGACAAAAGAACTATCCCTTCACACAAACAAGAGTACTGTGAAGGTGTCTTTACATAATAGGCTGCTTGTGCCTGCTCAAAATTCTCTGTATCGATGCAATGCAGAAAAAACATGCTACTTTCAGAAGTGCTACTGTGCCATCTTTGTAGTGTGAATTTGGCGTTAGACTCTAGATCAATCAGATATGAGAGCAGGGATAACCACGTCCTCCTGATACGGAGTCTAACAACACCAGTGTGATACAGCTTTTTACATAACTTACATTTCATTTAATATGTCATTGATGCACGCACATTACCACCCACTTGCATAAAAATGTAACATGCAGAAAGAGTTTAAAAATTCCCACACCTGTCTACAATGATACAAACATCACTCTTGTAACACTCGGTTAATCAAATTGATATATAACAGACATTAATCCATTATTACAACAGTAAGAATTATGAATGTTGTTGGCTCCTTCACAAATTGCTTTGGATTAAAGCATTGGATGAATGCATAAATATAAATGCATTTCTGTAACTCAGCACAGGTCATAGGTTCGATTCCCAGGATCTGTGAACTGATGCATTTAAATGCAATGGATAAAAGTGTCTGACAAATGCATAAATGTAAATGTACAAACTTGCTTATATATTCTTGGGTCTGTGCAGGAGACGTTTTTTCTTAATCTCACATTTTTAAACAGTCTTCACATTCTTTAACCTCTAAAGCAATTGTCATAACAGCAAATGCAGTAAAAAGAAAACATGTAATTCATGCTTCAGAATCTAGGTGGCACCAAAAGTTTTTTCATCATCATGTAAGATGAACTGGACAAAATGTTCTGTTTAAGTTTATCTTTTTTTTGGTGGTCTGGTCAACCCCAGAAATGTTGCTCTGTATTATATAGAAAATGTGTTTTATTTTTCATTGTGACTGTCTGTTTTATCTGAATGCTGTTGTGTTTCAAACCGAGCTTTTTGGATGCAGATTTCAATAGTAGGTAAAAGTTTACTGGGGAAAGTCAGTACTGTGGTACACAGATAAAGAACATGCATGTTTATGCAGTACATTGATTTCTGTAGCAATGTCTTACGTAAAACATTCCATGTCATCGATATTTATTTATTTTATTATAACAGAGTTGATTATTTAGGCTACATGATGATTTAATTTTTAGAAGTTGACACTTTCATCATGTTTAGTTGTGCAAATTGTAAAGAATTGTACTTTTTTGCACTCACATGCCTAAACACGTGGTTTGCTGAAATTTAAAATGAAGATCTGGTCTTAACAAAAAAAGTGTTCTGATATACGAAGTCAGACGTTTTGAAAATTCTCATTTGAAAATTGAGCTAAAGTGAGAAAAAGAGATAGATAGATAGATAGATAGATAGATAGATAGATAGATAGATAGATAGTATCATTAACTTTTCCCTCTTTCCAGTGTCCGTCAGTAGAGCTGTAGTGAATGTGTGACTGCTGAACTCTGATCTCATTATGATGAAACAGCCGACAGAGACACATGTTCAGTTCAGCGTTCCCAGCGTTTTTTTAGATTGAAACTATAACTTAATTCATTTGTTTCCTGCTAGATAAATTTCACATATATAAACCAAAAATTACTGGCTCTAAATCTCACTTTCCTTTATTCGAAGTTGATCTAGACAAGTACATAGAAACTATTCAAAGTTCGGTTAATCCTTTTTGTTTCTGTTTAGTTTTTATAACTGTATGATGCATGCGTGTGCATTCTTCTGCTTAAAAACAAGGCGCAGTGCATCTAGGTTCTACGTCAGAACTGAACCACACACGTGACGTGGTACTCCTCTCATGAACACACAGCGAAGACTGACACAGAAGAGAAGAAACTGTTGAATAAATTTGTTATTTTTATTTTCTTTATGCACAAAAACTATTTTCATAGCTTCATAACATTACAGCTGAACCATGTCACATGGACTATTCTAACGATGTCCATACTGCCTTTCTTGGTTTTGAACATGTCAGTTGTGTTGCTGTCTATGCAGGGTCTGAAAGCTCTCGGATTTCATCAAAAATATCTTAATTTGAGTCCCGAAGATGAACAAAGGTCTTACAGGTTTGGAATGACATGGGTGAGTAATTTAGAATTAATTTTCACGTTTGGATGAACGTGGAGAAACTTTAATGGTTTGATGTTTTGTACTGTTGAATAAAGAACTCTTCGCTAACTCGAATTTCTGATCTAAATAAATGATTTGAGATACGCACTCCAAAGTCCCGATCAGAATCAAATGATTCACGATACGCACGCCGAAGTCCGAACTGAATCAAGTAGTTTGTGATACATGCTCCGAAGTTCCGATCTTAATCTAAATCAAATGATTCGCGAACCCGCTCCGAAATCCACATCTGCTTCAAATGATTCGCGAACCCGCTTTGAAGTCCAGATCTGAATTCAATTATCTGCCATACGCGCTACGAAATCTCTAAAACAAATGATTCACAAACCCACTTCGAAGTCCTGATCTGCTTCAAATGATTCGCGAACCCGCTTTGAAGTCCTGATCTGAATCAAAAGATTTGTGATACACATTTCGAAGTCCCGATCTGAATCAAGTGATTCACCCACTCCCAAGTCACGATCGGAATCAAAAGATTCACAAACCTGTTCCGAAATCCCGATCTGAATCAAATGATCCGCGATACACGCTCTGAAGTCCCTATCTGAGTAATGATTCGAATTAATGGCTCTTTTGAACTGGTGTTTGCTAGTGAATAGCTTGAATTGAATGATCGAATTCATGAGTTTGAGTTTGAATCAAAAAGAGCGGTTCCAGCATAAATTACTCACTCTATTGATTTGGTTTGTCTGTTCCTCCGTTTTTCACGTTTTCAATCATGTTTACAGGACACTGTAAGTACTACTACTGGCTTAGCTAGCTAGTTTTATGACATTAGGTGAAATAAGCTAAAAAAAGATAACATCGAGCTGCAGCTCAAAATACATGTTAGATGTAAACATTGTGCATTATGATGGAGTTTGCAGCTTAATTCACTATATTTAGTTTGAGCTGCAGTTCAGTTGCTGACAGTTCAATAGGAAATCAGTTGAAATCATCCAGTCATCTCATACCATTGAAGTGAATCTTACATTATCAGTATATATTGTAATGAATATTTGGGAAATGATTGTTGTATCTGACTGTAGTAGTGATAGTCAGTATAAAACGAGCAAATGGACAGAAAACGGGTGAACTGTGTTGAGTTGATTCACCGAGAATGATTCAGTTGTGTGGAGTGTTTTGATGTTTAATAATTAAATATTTAAATAACTTTATTCTTCAATCACAGCGAAGTCTGTGCAACTTCGTCAGTGCGTTCGCCCTCTGCTGAGCACGCGCGAAACCGCCGAGGAGCTCACATCCGCGCGCATGCGCAGATCCCTGTGTCATCCGCGCGTTCTGATTGGCGCAGAGCGGGAGGGCTGGGTCGATGACGTCACGGCTGTTTGTGAGTTGTGCGCTCGCACGAAACACGCGGAACAGAGACGCGGGCGAGCAGCCGGCGATCGAGTTTGGAAAACTGTTTATCAGTATTTATAAAGCGCGAAAAGTCATTCAGAGTAGCCGGACACGCGCTCAACGACAGTCGCGTGTCCGAACTATAGAAGAAAAATAGTTTTCGATGAAGAAAAGGCGAGTTCAAGCACTCTGAGCGCTGATGTTTTGGATTCTCACGCGACAGATTTTAGGAGTGTGAAGACAGAGACAGTGTGTGTATGTCTGGGTGTGTTTAATGACAGTTGAATCTGTGTGTGTTTGTTTGTGGAGAGATGAAGATCGAGTTCGCTCCTCTGCATGTTCCTCTGCGCAGGCGTCTGCAGACAGCTGCAGTCGTGCAGTGGGTCTTCAGCTTCTTGGCTCTGGGTGAGTGACTGTCATTATTACAGAAACACTGAATACAAGAGGACACAAGTATAAGCATCTATGAATAACTGTAAACACACATATTCGTTTTTTCTCCCCACTTTTTTTTTTTTAATATTAGCTTAGTGGTAAACCATGATTTTGTTTCTAAGAAGTTGAATCTTAAACAAGTCTGATATTTAAACCCAAAATCAAAAGAAAAATGTATATATTTTTTTATTCCTTATTTTAAAAAAGGCACGTTGTTTTCATGAAAAATTCCTCTTAATACAGAAATTAAAAAAAAAAAAAAATAATAAAATTTTTGTTAAAGTCATGAAAAATTTAATTCAGTCGATTAAGTACTAACAATGATAAACATTTTAAAATATTTGCTTAATAGTGAAACTATATATATATATATATATATATATATATATAACATAAGTAATTCAAACTTAAATTCAAAGTTAATGCATTTGATTAATAAAATGTGTATTTTATGCTTCAAAAGAAACTATTTTTTTAGTTTTCATATGCTTAAAGTCAAAATAATAATTTTGTGTATATAGCTTAAAGAAGTTTAATCAAATTTGTTTGTTATTTACTTTTTTGTCTTTTTTAAGGAATTTTTAGGCTTCAACTCCTTTAGGACTCTCTTTTTTTATTTGGTTGACAAAAAGATTAATGATGTGAGGATTTTTTTTTTTTCATATGGCCTAATGAAGTCTATTTCTGTTTTTTTTTTTAAATAAGTTTTTTTTTAGTGAGGCTACATTTAGATTTTTTTAAAGATAAATCTTTGTGTTTTTTGTTATTATTTTTTAACATTTTAACCCCAATTTAATTCAAAAAATGGTTGTGACAGGGGGATTTCTTCACTGTAAAAAATCAGTTGCTGCATTAAAAGTAGAATAAAGATGACTACACAAGTCGTTTTAACCTCAGTTGTATTAAAACCTAAAAATCCTAAAAATCATGTTGAATCTCGTATAACTTTTGAAATGAAGCTGGTTAAATTTGGATAAGTTATAGTAATAGGGGAAAGTGTGCAGTGACTTATTGATCATTTCAGTTTTATACAGTTTGGTTTCTAAAAATGTTTAATTTTCTGTAGTTTTATTGAATTTGGAGTGGATTATGGGCCAAAAGTCCTTCTTGAACGTTTTTATGAAATTCGTTTGACATTGAGCACATGAATAGAAATTTTCCTCCAAAATAACATAATTAAACATTACAATATAACATAACATAATAATAAAATAACATTAAATAAATGTAATTTATTTATAATTTTTTCATTTTCATAAAAAAATCAAAATACTTGAAAAAAAAAAAATTACAGCTTAAAATAATTTGTTACCCCGTTGCCTTCAAATTTAGGCAACTAAAATATTCAAGTTGTCACTTAAATTAACATTAAGTAACTTAACATTTTAAGTTGACTAAACTTAAAATTTTAAGTCTGCAGGGTTGAAACAGTATTTTTTTACAGTGTTGAAATAACAACAACATTTTTAAGAATAAAATGACATAAAATAATAATATAACATGAAATCAATCTGGGGTTCATTGTGTTTATGAATCAGAACTGAACCTGAAAACCAGTCAGTCGGTCAGTTCATAACAGAATTAGAAACACTGTGTGTGTGTGTGAGAATGTTTGACATGAGTGCAAACACACATGGCTCTAGAGTTCAGTCACACGCTCGTCCGTGCTCTAATAAATCACACACGTCTGTCTGTCTGCAGCTCAGGTCTGTCTGGCTGTGTACGTGCTCCTCTGCCTCAGTGATTGGTGGATTCTAGGTGTGCTGTATGCCGGTTGGCTGTATCTAGACAGGGACACGCCCTCATGTGGAGGTCGAAGGTCACGCTGGGTCAGAAGCTGGCGCGTGTGGACGTATTTCAGGGATTATTTCCCCATCACAGTGAGTTGATATGAGCTTTTGTACGATGAATTGCTCATCAAGATGTTCGTTTGAGACTCACAGGTGGTTTGGTTTCTCTAGTTGATAAAGACGGTGGATCTGGACCCTCGTCATAATTATCTGTTTGGGTTTCATCCTCACGGCGTGCTGGTGGCCGGAGGATTCGGGAATTTCTGCACGGAAGCGTCGGGATTCTCTCAGATGTTCCCGGGACTCACGCCGTACCTGCTGATGCTTCCCTTCTGGTTCAGAGTTCCCTTCTTCAGAGAATACATCATGTGCGGAGGTCAGTGTGTGTGTGTGTGTGTGTGTGTGTGTGTGAGTGAGTGTAAGTGTGTGTTTGCCCTTGCTGTTTATTCTTGTTGTGTAATGGGATGTTGTGAAAGTGATGTGTGGAAATGTCTGAAGCAGAACCAAGTAAGTAATACGGTCACACGCACACACACACACACACTTCATGATGAGCAGAGGTGCTTCTGTCAGCAGAATGAAACGTGCTTTTCATGTAGATTTTGCAGAAGAATTAGCCTTAAAAAAGAAAGTAGGGCTGTCAAAGTTAATGCAGTTGATTATTAAAATGTAAATTTTATGCTTCAAAATAAACGAATTAAGTGATTTTTATTCATTATTTTTTGTCATTCTGATGATTTCAGCTTCAAACCTTTCTTTCAGCTGACTAGTGTGTAAAGATTACTAATGAAGCGAGGCTTTTTAAATTAAACTTTAAAACCTTTTGTAGTTTTTTAGTTTGCATATGCTCAAAATAGAGTTGAGAAAAGTTTAATGAAATCTATGTTTTATTTTTTAAGGGATTGTGAGGCTCTTTTTTTATTTGGTTGACTTGTATGAAAAGATTAAAGAAGTGAATTTTTTTCTTTTCATATGCTACAAAATCAAGAGAATAATTGCATATGTAGCATAAAGAAACCTAATGAATTTTTTATTTCCGTTTTTTGAACTGAGGTCTTTGTGGCTTTTTTATATTTTGAAACATGTTGTAGCTGTTACATTATAAACAAAAACTGTTTTTGTCATTAAAATTATATTAATTAAAATCTACTAAGCACAGTTCCTCACATTCTTATTACTGTAGTAGTTAAACAAAATCACATTTCTCAAAAACAAGATAATATATATTTTAAATTAAAGTAAAATTGTTGTTCTGCCTGTTCTCAAAGATAAAAATCATTATATTAATATTTCTCTGTAATACCAGGGTGTAATACAAAATGCTTAAAGTGCTTGAATTTTACTTTTTGAAAGTGAGTCGTTTACGCTGGAACCGCTCCGAATGATTCAAACTTGTGACTTTGATCATTCATTTCAAGTGATTCACCTGCAAAAACCAGATCAAATTAAAAGAGCCATTCATTTTTGAATTTCGACATCACTTGTAATGATTTTAAATAGCAATAGTGATGGGTGAAATGGAGCTTTTTGAAACTCTGAATCAGTTAAACCACTGCGTTGCAAACTGATTCACTGTTTCGAAGTGCTCCAGTCAGATCGCGTATTATGAATCATTCGATTCAGATCAGGACTTCGGAGCACGTATCGCAAATCTTTTGATTTAGATTAGAATGGTTTCGTGAATCATTTCACGAATTGAATGATCCAAATCAAATGATTCATCATACGCAAAGTTTCGATCTAAGTCAAACGATTCCAAACGAGTCCTAATCCGAAATGACGGTTCGCGAATCATTATTCAGATTGCGATTTCAGTGCGGGTTCATGATTTCCGAGTGATTGCGCAAACCTAAAAACAAAATTAGAATTATAAAAATTATAAAAACAAAACAAAAGAAAAAATAAAGTATGCACAAATAGAAATTCCTTAAGAAAATGAACTGTGGTTTTACTATAGTAAAAGTGTAATATACTTTTCACTATTTTAGTAGATTGCTTGTGCTTCACCTTTTTTATTAGTATATTTTTGTTTATTTGTCTATTTCTCTTTTTTTAGAATTTTGAAATAGAACACATTGTTCAGTAAGTGAGATCTCTGATTAAAGTCCTTGAAAATCATGAAATGTCATTTTACAGTATCTCTACGAACCCTGTATTACTGTACAAAAGTACTTTCCATAACACCCTTCAGTGTCTTCAGTTAAATGTGCTTAACTGTCATGAAATGCTTGTGTAAGTCTTGCAGAATGTTTTATTAATACATCTATAAAAAATGCTTAATGTAAAAATGTCAAATTTCATGGTTCAGCAATGCACTGGTCGCTGTGAGTCACATTTACTGTGGTTGATGGAGTTTCTTCAGCTGAGGGTCAGTGGTGTAACAGTCTGATGTAAAGTGTGATTTCAGATTGTGTGAGTCAGTCAGACTCTGAAGACACGCTACATTTGGCTCGTCGCCTCGGCCTTATTGCAGTTTGTTTTTTACTCCTCCTCGGAGATTCATACGCTGAACCGAACAAGTGTCTCGTTCATTGGGTTCATGAAAAGCATAACTCGCACTTTCAGTTAATGATGCATTTCGGTTTATTCAAACGCATTGAATAGAAATGTTTTATGCAATATTCAGAGTTTCAAGTTTTGTGACTACCAATCAAAAGTTTGAAATAAT
>JAHKKF010514542.1:0-15910 GCA_019740295.1 Labeo calbasu | reverse complement strand
AAATTATGTGATACAAACTTAAAATTCAGACTTTTTTTCTCAGAACTGTGAAATACAAACTTGCAAGTGCAAGTTAGAAAGTCAGAATTTTTAGATATAAACTCATAATTCTGACTTTTTTCTCAGAATTGCAAGTTTATATCTCACAATTCTGAAAAATGAAGTCATAATTGCATGATATGAACTCGCAATTCCAAATTATAAATTCAGAATTGCAAGATATAAACTCGCAGTTCTGAGAAATTAAGTCAGAATTGCAAGATATACTCACAATTCTGACCTTTTTTTTAGAATTGCAAGTTTATATCTACGCAATTGCGTAATACAAACTCAAAATTCTGACTTTTTTTCTCAGAATTGTGAAAAACAAACTTGCAATTGCAAGTTAGAAAGTCAGAATTTTTAGATATAAACTTGTAATTCTGACTTCTTTCTCAGAATTACAAGTTGATATCTTGCAATTTTGACTTATAACATGCAACTGCATAATACAGACTCTAAATTCTGAGAAATGAAGTCAGAATTGCGAGATATAAACTCGCAAATCTGACTGTATTTCTCAGAATTCAAGTTTATATGTTGCAGTTCTTACTTATAACATGCAATTGCGTAAATAAATGTCAGAATTGCATTTATAACCCGCAACTGGGAGTTTATATCTCGCAATTCTGAGAAAAAAGTCAGAATTGTGAGATAAAAAAGTCGGAATAACCTTTCTTATTTTTTATTTAGTGGCAGAAATGGGCTTCCATACATTTCAAACCCATTTTACTTCCATAATGAGACATATTTCCAAGTTAAACAACATATTCAAAGAGAATAAATGAGAAATGTAAATTAATTTTGTAAAAATGTAAAACTTTATCCATGGAGAACTGGCTAGATTATAAAAGATGGTTTTGCTTTTGTCTTTGCAGTAACATGCACTGACAATTGTTCTTATTAAACACATTAACACAGAAAGTAAATAGGGTTAATAAGGGTTAAATAGGGGAAATGCAAAATGATCCTTTTGAAAATGTAAAAACTGATTCATTAATTAGATCATAAAAGGTGGATAAGGGCTGAAAAAAACCCCCCACAAAACATAATCCAAAAATAAAAGTAATTTTTCTTTGCAATAAAATGCAATGAAAAATCATTCACATTAAAACATGTTAAAATAGATTTAATTTGAGTATATTTAATTTAATGTATATATGTACAACATATTTCCTTGATATTAAACACCACGACAAATAACACAATGTTGGATGCCAGGATATTGACTGTTTACCAGAAACATAAAGAAACATAAGAAAAATAAAACATAAAATCACTTATTAAAATAAGGCACGATACAGAAACGACTCAGTAAAAACGACTCATAAACAGGTTTTTCTTCTGATCTATTTATGGCAACGGTTTCAGTGCTGTGAATAATTTAATACATGCAGCCTAAGGAACCTCAAACTAAATACATAATCTCTGAAAACCCTGCTAGATATTTTACAAACATCATCTTATCTATGTAAGATAATATTTAATACATGAACTGAAGCATTCCGGTTGTTTTGCTTTTTTAATTTTCTGCAACTACCTCTTCTTTTTATAGGAATGCAAGTGCCTCGGACTGTGTTATTTTAGCGTTTACGTTTAATTATTTAAAAGCTTCGGTGTTGACGTCGCACTTATATGTTTCTCAAGTTGGTGTAAAAAGAAAAAAGAAAATCTTTTTCAGCGTTTAGATCAGTCCTTGCCAAAAACAGGACCAAAAATAACAGCTGACACTCAAACCATGTTAAAATGAATGTTAAAATTAGAAATACAAATATAGATGTTCCTGTTTCAACAAATCCTGAAATTACTGTTATAATCTACGATGTGAAGGAAAAATATTTGCTGCAGTACATCGACATCTTTGTCTTTATTTACATCAGCACCAAAAGTCATCTGTATAAATCATTGGCAAAATAATGTATAAAAGCCCAACCTGACGGCATAATATATGACAGTACAGTGAACCTCTGCATGAGCTCTGACATATGAACATACTGTAAATATCAGAGTGAACTAAAGGCCAGAAATTGAAGCACAGAACAGACTCAAAAACACAAACTCCTTCACAATCTTTGTTGTTTAAAACATTCCAGAATAAGACTTATTGATTAAAATCATTTCATAAAATCATTCAAATCACCTCATACTAATTTTCAGTGTTTTTCTTTTATTAGGGATTTAATTTGGTAAAACGTTTAGATTTTCAGTTATTATATTCAATTATGTCAGGCTCATATTTCACCCAAAATCAAAAGTAAAAAGCAGAAAATTATATTTTAAAGTAGAAATTAAATCGTTAGTTTTTTTTTTTTTTAATATGTGATATTCATGACTATTATTATTATTATTACTAAAATATGAAATAATAATAATAATAATAATAATAACAATAATTACCATTTGTTTCTCATGTAATTTTTTTTTAAAGATTAATTTTAATTTGGTAAAAAATAAATAAATTAATAAATCATTAAATTGGTAAAATTTTTAGATTTTCTTTTTTTTGCGACCTTATCCAACAATTTGTGGCATTATTTTCATGACTATTACTATTATTATTACTAAAATATAAAATAATATTAATAATAATGATAATAATAATTATTATTATTATTATTATTACCATTTGTTTCTCATGTAAACTTTTTTAAGATTAATTTTAATTTGGTAAAAATAATAAATAAATAATTAAATTGATACAATTTTTAGATTTTAAATTTTTTTTGTAACATTATCCAATAATTTGTGGCATTTTTTTCATGACTAAAACTATTATTGTTACTAAAATATGAAACAATAATTACCATTTGTTTTGTATTTGTAATGTTTTTATTTAATTATTATTTAAGTTTTATTTAATTATCATTATTAAATATTCTTATGGAAATAATACAATACAAAAATTTTAAATACTGTGACCCAGATGATCTAAAAATCTAAAATAAACTAAATCTTCAGTAAGCGGAAATTATTAAAAATTAATTACAAATAAATAAAAATAAATGAGAAACAAATAGTAATTATTATTATTAGTAATAGCCATGAAAATAATGTCACAAATGACTGGATATTGTCACAAAAAAAAAAAAGGAAAAATATTGATAATGATAATAATAATAATAATAATTCTTCTTATTATTATTATTAAAATGTTTTTATGAAAATAATACAATACAAAAATTTAAAATACAGTGGCCCAGATAAGATCTAAAAATCTAAAATGTTTACCAAACTAAATCCTTAACAAGCGAAAATTAAATAAAAAAAAAAAATTAAAACAAAAATTAAATAAGAAACAAATGGCAATTATTATTATTAGTAACAGTCATGAAAATAATGACACAAATTATTATCACAAAAAAATTGATAATAATACTAATAATAATTTTTATTATTATTATTAATAATAAACAGTCTCACAAAAATAATACAATTTTAATAATAACAACAACAGCAATAATAATAATAATAATAATAATAATAATAATAATAATAATAATAACAATAAACTTTTAAATACTAGGATTCATTTTATGCAAAATTAATAAAATAAAATAAATGAAATAATAAAATGATTTATTATTTTAATTTTAAGGTGAAATATGACCGTGACATATTTCAAGAGATTCATCCTACGATGGATTTTGCAGGTGATCTTGTAATTTTGGAAAGAAAATTTGTTTTATGTCTTGCTAAACTGTATTACAAAACATCTATAACATAACAAAAAGAAATGTTGATGTGCACAGTAATTCGTGTCGCACATCATTTTGAATGCGATTGTTTATCTGACCATTACATGTGTGTATAACGTATGACGGCGCTGTGTTAAATAACAAACGGTGTTGTATTGAATGACATTGTGCGCGTCAGTGATGACATCTGATGTGACGTACACTAGCACAATGCACAAACAGACTGAATGTTTTTTGACATTGGGTGGACAGTCTGTCATTCATAAAATATCCCACTGACCAAACAATACTTTGTAAGCATGGATGATTATTGTAGTTTCCTATCATTATGATCCCATGCACAATGTTTTTACGTTGCTAAAGGCCATTTCAGTTTAAACAGTGCTTACACAATAATCAATGTCATATCTCACGGAGTCTGTAAACACTATGTTGCCTATACAGTTTGTGGCATATCTCAGGTTGGAGGCCAAATGTGTGTGTCCAAGTTAAATAAAACTCAATAAAACTGCCTCGGCTATGTGTTTTAATTTCAGAGTCAGAAATTATTAAAACAAACAACAACAAAAAATGACCCTTTTAACTCTTTATACACACTGCTGGTCTTATAGTGAATACGCATCATTGCACATTATATTTTATTAAAAAAGTAATCAATGACTTTTCAATGTCTGAAGCTGTGTGGCTTGTTAAAAATGTTTGGCAGTTAGCTATTCTTTTTTTTTTTTGGGTTTGGGTGGTTTTTTAATGTTTTAATTTGGGAAACCTTTCAGATTTTCAGTTATAATATTCAATTATGTCTGGGTCATATTTCAGCCACAATCACACTAAAAAAGGAGAAAATTATATTTTACATTAGGAAAATAAAATCAATATATATTTTAATTTGTGACATTATTTTCATGACCAATTACTATTATTATAATTATTAAAATATGAAATTATAATAATAATAATTAACCATTTGCTTCTCATGTAAACTTTATTAAAATTCATTTTAATTTGGTAAAAATAATAAATATTTAATTTGGTAAAAAATATATATTTTTTGTGATAATATCCAATAATTTGTGACATTATTTTTATTACTATTATTATTACTAAAATATGAAATAATAATAATAATAACAATTTGTTATACATTTTGGTAAACATTTTAGATTTTTAGATCATATCTAAGTCACATTTCACACAAAATCAAAAGGAAAAAAACGGAAATTATATTTAGCATATATAATGTAAAACCACCAGGGTTTTTTGAATTGACATGATTTTTTTGTGTTTGGGTTGGTTTTTAATGTTTTTGAAAGACGTTAATTTGGTAAACCTTTCAGATTTTCGGTTTTAATATTCAATTATGTTTGGGTCATATTTAAGCCAAAATCCAAATAAAAAAAGACAGGAAATTATATTTTCCATTAGGAAAATGAAATCAACATAATATATATTATATTTTAATTTGTGACATTATTTTCATGACTAATTACTATTATTATTATTATTATTATTATTCAAATATGAATTAATAATAATAATAATAATAATAATAATAATTACCCTTTGTTTCTTATGTAAACTTTATTAAAATTAATTTTAATTTGGTAAAAATAATAAATAATTAATTTGGTAAAAAGTTTGTAAAATAGTTTATAATAGTTTGTAAAAAGTTTATAATATCCATTAATTTGTGACATTATTTTAATTAATATTATTATTAGTAGTATTATTATTGTTATTATTACTAAACTATGAAATAATAATAATAATATTAATAATAACAATTTGTTTATTATTTAATTTTTTTTATAATTTCTGCTTATTAAGGATTTAATATGGTAAACATTTTAGATTTTAGATCATATCTGAGTCACATTTCACACAAAATCAAAAGGAAAAAAATGGAAATTATATTTAGCATATATAAAACAAAACAATCAGGGTTTTTTGAATTGACATGATTTTTTTGGGTTTGGGTTGGATTTTAATGTTTTTGAAAAAAGTGTCTTGCTCACCAAGGTTGCAAATTTGATCAAAAATACTGTAAAATTGTGAAATATTTTTATAATTTAAACAGCTGTTTTCTACTGTAATATCTGTTAAAATGAAATTTATTTCTGTGATTTCTCCAGTCTTCAGTGTCACATGATCCTTCAGAACTCATTCTAACATGCTGATTTCCTGCTCAAGAAACATTTCTGATTATCATCAATGTTGAAAACAGTTGTGCTGCCCAATATTTTTTGGAAACTGATACATTTTATTTTGTATAATTCTTTAATGAATATAAAGTTCAAAAGAACAGCATTTGAAATAGAAATCACCTTCAAAATACAACTAACAGTGATGGAGCTGAGTGTGACTGTAGCCGATCTGCTGATTCTGATTCTCCACCTTCATCACATTTGCTCTTGGTGACCTTTGCCACTTAATAAACGCTCACTAATTATGAGCTAATTCTTCCTGTGGGAGTCAAACGCTCTATCAGCACCAACAAACCCACAATCACCGCCAGTCTGTCACACACAGCCCACATACACGTCAACATTTGAGCCAAACATGCTGCTCTTAACATCTGCTCATGTGTGGTTATGAATGAATATTTCATTTCACTGTTTAAGGCAAGACACTAGAGGTAAAACGAGTGTTTTAAAGCATTTTTTGTGTTATTCTGCTTCCATAACATGATTTCTATAAGACTAAAAGTCCAAAACACACATTTAAGTGTTTATTTGATCAAATATGTGACCCTGGACCACAAAACCAGTCATATTAGTACATTTTTTAAAATTGAGATTTATAGATCATCTGAAACCTTTCCATTGATGTTTGGTTTGTTATGATTATGACAATATTTGGCTGAGATACAACTATTTGAAAATCTGGAATCTGAGGGTGCAAAAAAATCAAAATACTGAGAAAATCGCCTTTAAAGTTGTCCAAATGAAGTTCTTAGCAATGCATATTGCTAATCAAAAATTAAGTTTTGATATATTTACGGTAGGAAATTTACAAAATATTTTCATGGAACATGATCTTTACTTAATATCCTGATGATTTTTGGCATAAACGAAAAAACGATAATTTTGACCCATACAATTTGCCTATTGCTACAAATATACCTGTGCTACTTATGACTGGTTTTGTGGACCAGAGTCACATATAATACATTTCTTTTAAAGGTTGTTTTCACAAAATTAGTTCCTCCTCTGCTTTAGTAGTAACATCAAATTTTACAGTTTTATTCCTATCATTTTTCTGAAGGTTTCGCTCGTATATCATTCGCCTTTATATAGCATTTTATTCCTAAAACATGATTTTCTGATTTATGGAGGCATAAGTCCAATTTATAAAAACCATTAAGATGTCAACAAAACTTTGAACCTGGCTTTATCCAATGTTAAGATTTCGCTTCTTGAAATGTTTTCAAATTAGTGCATATTTACTTACACTACCAGTCAAAAGTTTTTGAATAGTATTTTTAATGTTTTTCAAAGAAGTCTCTACTGGTCACCAAGCCTGCATTTATTTGATCCAAAGTAGAGCAAAAACTGTAAAAATTTGAAATATTTTTACTATTTAAAATAACTGTTTTCTATTTAAATATATTTTAAAATGTAATTTATTTCTGTGATTTCAAAGCTGAATTTTTAGCATCATTACTCCAGTCACATGATCCTTCAGAAATCATTCTAATATTCGGATTTGCTGCTCAAAAAACATTTATTATTATTATTATTATTATTATTATGTTGAAAACAGTTGAGTAGAATTTTTTCAGGTTTCTTTGATGAATAGAAAGTTCAGAAAAACAGCTTTTATCTGAAACAGAAATCTTTTGTAACATTATAAATGTCTTTATCATTACTTTTGATCAATTTAAAGCATCCTTGCTGAATAAAAATTATTAATTTCTATAATTTCTCAAAATAAATAAATAAATAAAATTATACTGACTCCAAGCTTTTGAATGGTATACTGTATAATGTTACAAAAGCTTTTCATTTTAGATAAATTCTGATCTTTGGATCTTTCTATTCATCAAAGAATCCTGACAAAAAGTGCTGTGTTAAACATTGATAATAATAATAAGAAATGTTTCTTAAGCAGCAAATCAGAATATTAGAATGATTTCTGAAGAATCATGTGACTGGAGTAATGATGCTAAAAATTCAGCTTTGAAATCACAGAAATAAATTACAATTTAAAATATATTCAAATAGAAAACAGTTATTTTACATAGTAAAAATATTTCACAATTTTACTGTTTTTGCTGTACTTTGAATCAAATAAATTCAGGCTTGGTGAGCAGAAAAGACGTTAAAAACATTAAAAATCATACTGTTCAAAAACTTTTGACTGGTAGTGTAGATAATTAGCATATTTAGATATAACATGTCATAAAACTTACAAAACAAAATTGTCAGTGTACTGCAGTTAATCAACTGTGGAAAGTATACTGATATCTGTTAGTTAAAGGAGAAGTCCACTTCCAGAACAACAATTCACAAATAATTTACTCGCCCCCTTGTCATCGAAGATGTTCATGTCTTTCTGTCTTCAGTCGTGAAGAAATTATGTTTTTTGAGGAAAGCATTTCAGGATTTTTCTCCATATAATGGACTTCAATTGTGCCCACAATTTTGAACTTCAAAAATGTAGTTTAAATGCAGTTTCAAAGGCTCTAAACGATCCCAGCCGAGGAAGAAGGGTCATATTTAGCAAAACAATTGGTCATTGTTTTCGAAAAATAAAAATGTGTATACTTTTTAAGCACAAAAGCTCATGTAGCACTAGCTCTGGGATGCACGTTCACCTACTATTGAATCACGTCGAAAGGTCACGCGGAACGTAGGCAGAACTACAGATCCAGTGTTTACAAAGCGAACGCACAAAGACGTAAGACGCAAGTCAAACGCTGTTTACAAATGATGTCGGACGATTCTGAAGTTGTAGGAGAAAATAAGATGGAGTTTTTTGACACACTCTACCTTTTTTAGCCGGAGTACACAGACGATGAACTTACACGTGATTCGTAGTAGTGATGGGAAGTTCGGATCATTTTACCGACTTGGACCTTTGAGTCTCGTTCAGCAAAATGAACGAATCTTTTTTCGAGTCATTTCGTTAATTTTAGCTAAATCAGCATCATGTGACAGCCCCATAAGATGAACGAACGACTCGAAAAAGACTGGAAACAGGCGAACTAATTCCAGTACAGAACCTAATAGGATGTTGCGCATGCACGACTGAACGAATCACTCCCCGAGACGACTTGTTCTTCCTGAGTCACATTAAAGATTCGTTCAAAATGAACAAATCGTTCAAGAACGACCCGTGGATACGCGTCCCAGACCCTACATGAGTTTTTGTGCTTAAAATGTATACCAATGTTTATTTTTCGAAAACAATGACCGATCGTTTCGCTAGATAAGACCTTTCTTCCTCGGCTGGGATCGTTTAGAGCCCTTTGAAGCTGCATTTAAACTACATTTTGGAATCGGGGCACCAATGAAGTCCATTATATGGAGAAAAATCCTGAAATGTTTTCCTCAAAAACCATCATTTCTTTACAACTAAAGACAGAAAGACATGAACATCTTGGATGGACAAGGGGGTGAGTAAATTATTTGTAAATTGTTGTTCTGAAAGTGGACTTCTCCTTTACTTTTTAACCTTATTCAACAGTAGTGTCTTGTTTTATGAAAAATACATACAGTAAGAATGATTTTGGTCATTTTTTATTTGTTTACAATGTTTTTCGGTGGTCTGTAATTATTCGCAGGCTCAGACTTTGGCACTGGGATCATATTTGTGTTTGATTTTTGCGTGCGGTCTGGCTCTGATTGGTACGTAGAGCTTGAGTGATGCAGTACTCACTGTCCTGACCCACATCGGTCAGCCGGATGTCACACTCCACCAGACTGCTGTTATGGGACATCCCTTCTTCCAGAACCTTACCGCCATCCTGCAGGAGACACACAGGAAATGTGAAGTCTCGTTTGGATTACAGTGCTGTGTTTCACACAAATTAAAGAAATATCTGTGTGAGAGGCTCATTAAAGAAGACCTAGGGTCGATTTATTTAATTCAAGGCTTCGTATTTTAAACCAAACCCAACATGAAATGACTTTGCAACCCATTTGACTTCTGTAATGTGACATATTTCCAGTTAAACATATTTGATGAGAAAAACAGAAGGCAAGACTTGATTTTATCTATAATACATAAGCATGAAAGTTAAAAAAGACAACATTTCAGCACAAGAAGTACAAAACAGTGCACAACTATGCTACCATTCAAAAGATTTTTAATGTTCTTTAAAGAAGTCTCTTCTGCTCACCAAGCCTGCATTTATTTGATCCAAAATACAATAAAAGCAGTAATATTTTTACTATTTAAAATAACTGCTTTCTAATTAAATATATTTTACAACAAAATTTATTTCTGTGATCAAAGCTGAATTTTCAGCATCGTTACTCCAGTCTTCAGTGTCACAGGATCCTTCAGAAATCATTCTAATATGCTGATTTGCTGCTCAAACATTTTTTATTATTGTTATTATCAATATTTTAAAAAGTTGAGTACATTTGAGAAATCGAGTACAGTTGAGAAATTATAGAGATTAATAATTTTATTTAGGGAGGATGCTTTAAATTGGTCAAAAGTGATGATAAAGGCATTTATAATGTTACAAAATATTTCTATTTTACATAAATGTTGTTCTTCTGAACTTTCTATTCATCAAAGAAACCTGGAAAAATTCTACTCAGCTGTTTTCAACATAATAATAATAATAAATGTTTTTTGAGCAGCAAATCAAAATATTAGAATAATATGAAGGATCATTTGACTGGAGTTATGATGCTAAAATTCTGCTTACAGGAATAAACTACATTTTAAAATATATTTAAATAGAAAGCAGTTATTTTAAATAGTAAAAATATTTCATAATTTTACAGTTTTTCCAGTATTTACATCAAATAAATGCAAGTTTGGTGAGCAAAAGAGAGTTCTTTAAAAATCTTTTGACTGGTAGTGTACGTCAATTTATTAAGACCTAATAAGTCTCTTCTGCCCATCGAGGCTGCATTTGTTTGATCAAAAATTGTGAAATATTTTTAGAATTTAAAAAAGCTGTTTTCTCTGTGAATATATTTGAAAATGTAATTTAATCCTGTGATAACACCTGAATTTTCAGCATCATTACTCCAGTCTTCAGTGTCACATGATCCTTCAGAAATCATTCTAATATACTGATTTGCTGCTCAAGAAACATTTATGATTATTATCAATGTTAAAAACAGTTTTTGCTGCTTCACATTTCTGTGGAAACCATGACAGTTTATTTTTCAAGATTCTTTGATTAACAGAAAGTTCAAAAGAACAGCATTTATTTGAAATAAAAATATTTTATAGCATTATAAATGTCTTTAATGTCACTTTTGAGCAATTAAATGCATCCTTGTTGAATAGAAATATTAATATCTTTCACAAAAATCTCACTGACTGCAAACTTTTGAACAGTAGCGTACAATTTTCATCTTGTGTGTGTTAAAATGGGTAAATAAAACCAGAAACATAGAAACAGAGTCGAATTTTCATGTTGATACTAAAACTTGTTTTAATGTATTTATGCCATCTTTAAATAGACTAACATAATTCAGACTTGTGACTTAGCATCAGATTTTATGGTTAGTGCCAAATCTCTCTACAGTAAATGGCATGGCACCAACTCAAGGTCGAAGTGCTCGAATGACAAAGCATATCACATTTTGCAGCACGGCTGCATTGAGATGCTTTCACTCAGAGTATGCAGACTAATGTTTCTGGTGAGAAGCGCCAGAGCTCTTTCCTGAATGAGAGCCGATTGTCTGAAATATGATTTGCCTTGAAACGGAAATGGGAGGAGCGGATAAATGCAGGAAGCATTTGGACCATCCATCCCAGGAGGAAGGTAATCCCCATCCCACACGTTTGTTGGCGTGCATCTATCCTACAGCCATGAATTATTGAATGTGAACGACAGGGCAGCATCATTTTCTATTCATCTCTTTACAGACAATTAAGTGCTTTAAAAAGTCATTTGTTTCTGATTGCAATCATGTTTAACAGGAATAGTAAAAATAGAGAGTGTAAATTTTACAGTATGAGACTATAGTGTTGGTTGCCAGATTGGTATTAATGCCATTTATAAAGTGTTTTTCTTTTCATTTGTCACTACATCAGATTGATTTCTGCCAATTTTACCATCCAAAAGATGACATTTACAAGTCTAACTACATTTTCATACTTTTTATATTTAGTATTTTTGTACCATTTTCCAGTAAAAATATCTAAACAGTCTTAAATCAAAATTCATTTCCTTCAAATGCAAAACTGTTTTGGTTTCTGAGGGGGAAAAAAAATAAAAAATCAAGAAAAAGAAAAGGGAAAAAAAATTAATTGATACAAAGGGAAAACATGTTTATTTTTCCTATACCCCATCAGCAGATATTTTTCATTAACCTTACCTAATTTAATTTTTTTTAATCTTAATATCTCATGTTATTTTGCATCTCAGGTAAAAGATATTAAGTCTTGTCTTGTAAAAAATAAATAAATAAATAAAAATAATAATAATAATAATAATAATAATAAAACACATTAAAATAAAGTGAAGGTGAATCTAAAAAACTATTTATTTATTTATTTTTACAGAAAACAAGACTCACTTTCTAATGTGATTTTAAATTTCAGGTGAAATAAAAATTAGAAAAAATCTGCCAAAAAAAAACAAAACTAAATAATAATAATAATAATAATTACAATAAATAATAATAATAAAATTAAGGGAAAACAAGTTTATTTTTCCTACCTCATTGGCAGATTTCCTCATTTTTAGCATAAAGTTTAATTAATTTTACTTTTTTTTTCAGAAAATACTTAATATCATATTATTTTGCAACTCAGATAAAATAAATGGTCTTGTTTTCCTAAAAAAAGAATCAAAATTAAGTGTAGCTTATGCTTAAAAATAAGAAAAAGGTCTACCAATGGGTAAAAAAAAAGTTTATTTTCCTTAACCCTTTGTTAGATATTTTTTGTTGTTTTAATTTTGTTTTACCTTAATTTTTGCTTATTTGTGTTTCATATTCATCAATTTATTTAATTAATATTTAGTTATTTTATATTTATATAACAACAATTGAAATTTTTTACTATTATGCACATGTACCAAAACCAAGATGAGAAAAAAGTAGAAGAAAATGTGTTTGAAATATCATATTCTGAGGTCTACTCACAACTCCCAGTCTGTTGTTGGACAGGTTTAGGTTCTTGAGGGTACAGTTCTCCACCAGGGCCTGAGACAGTGCCACGGCAGTGGGTTCGGTCATGTTATTTCCCCCCAAGTGAAGGTTTGCCAAGGTGTTGTTCTTCACCAGAGCCTGAGCCAGAGCTTGACCCCCTTCATCTCCGATGCGGTTGAGCCTCAGGTTGAGGGACGTCAGGGTGGTGTTTTTGGACAGAGCGTGAGCCAGTGCCTGAGCTCCTGGACCTCTGATCTGATTGTTGCAGACGACCAGACTCTTCAGCTGACTGCGATTCAGGAGTTTTGCGATGGCTCGGGCTCCACGGTCGCCGATGTGATTATGTGAAAAATCAAGCTCTTGTAGGGACGGGTGATCCAGCAGTTGGCTCATGAGTACACAACACTTCTCATCGTCCACTTTACTGCGATGGATCCTAAAGACCTGGTGCAAAAAATGGGAATTTAACAACCAAATGTCAACACGCACCAATGCTCTAAAAAAATGCTGCTGTAAACTGAATCTAAAAGTATAAAAATAAAAATCTTTTTTGCTAACTGAAATTTAGCTTAAGTAAAATAAAATATAAATATTAGATGTAAAATTTGAAAAAACTTGGCAAGAAACTGAAATAAAATAATTGTAAGATGAAATCACAAAAGTATTGCATTCCCCCAAGAAACATGCTCTCTCACGAAAACACTGCGCTTCCCCTAGAAACTTTACGCTCTCTGACAAAAGTGTTGCATTCCCCCAAGAAACTTTAAGTTCTCTCATGAAAACATCGCGTTTCCCCTAGAAACTTTACGGTCTCTCACAAAAGTACTGCATTGCCCCAAGAAACTTTATGCTCTCTCAAAAATGTATTGCATTCTCCCAAGAAACTTTACGTTCTCTCACGAAAACATTGCATTTCCCCAAAAAACTTTACACTCTCTCACAAAAGTGTTGCATTCCCCCAAGAAACTTTACATTCTTTCACAAAAACATTGCGTTTCCCCTAGAAACTTTACACTCTCTCACAAAAGTATTGCATTCTCCCAAGAAAATGTATGGTCTCTCCCAAAAGTATAACATTCCCCCAAGAAACTTTAAGTTCTTTCACGAAAACATTGCGTTTCCCCAAGAAACTTTAAGTTCTCCCACAAAAACATTGCGTTCCCCCAAGAAACTTTACGCTCTCTCATGAAAGTATTGCATTCCCCCAAGAAATTTTACATTCTCTCATGAAAACATTGCATTTCCCCAAGAAACTTTACATTGTCTTACGAAATTATTTCATTCCCCTGAGAAACTTTACGCGTTCTCACGCAAAAGTATTGCATTTCTCTGAGAAACTTTACGTTCTCTCATGAAAGTATTGCGTTTCCCCAAGAAACTTACTGTTTTATCACAAAAGTATTGCGATCCTCAAGAAACTTTACGCGCTCTCGCCAAAGTATTGTGTTCCCCAAAGAAACTTTACGCTCCCTCACAAAAGTATTGCGTTCCCCCAAGAAACTTTATACTCTCTCACAAAAGTATTGTTTCCCCCACGAAACTTAACACTCTCTTGCAAAAGTACTGCGTACCTAGAGAAATTTTGCGTTCTCTCGCAAAAGTACTGTATTCCCCAAAGAAACTTTATACTCTCTCTCATAAAAGTACTGCATTCACCCAAGAAACTTTACGCTGTCTTGCAAAAGTATTGTATTCCCCTGAGGAACTTTATGCTCCCTCGCGAAAGTATTGCATTCCCCTAAATAAATTTACGCTTTCTTGCTAAAGTATTGCATTATATAAACGTATAAATATATTGCAATAACTGAACCTGTAAAGTCTTGCAGGAATTTAGGGCTTTTGCAAGGGATTCGCAGTCTCTGAAAGTGAACTCAAACAAATTCCACTCAAAGTTCATGCCGCATCCTTTCACTCCATACACCACGCTGAGCTCTTCCAGGTTCGGCAGTTTGTCGAGTAGAATACGAAAATCAAAGTGATCCATGGAGGGTCCTTCACTGCCCGTATCGCTGGCACAATCTGAACGGTCGTCCTCGTCAAACTTGGGCGACTCTTTGATGGGTGGCAGCAGCTGAGAGACTTTCAGTCGTTTTACGAAGTTTCGACACAGTGGCACGACATCCAGGACTGTCTTGGTGTCTGTTGAATCTGGGATGAAGAATTCAATGATGTTCTCTAGATGACGCTCGAAGAACATGCATTTCCAGCTGTTGTTGTATGTGGAGACGTCACAGACAGCCCAGCGACTTTCACAGCATCGTTTCCAGTAGCTCTCATCACCGATGAGGTTTGCGGTGACTGTCAAGGGAAGAGACGTTGGCAGTCGCTGGAGGACATAGGCTTTATAGTTGGGCGCAAGTTTATCCAGAATAGGGTTCCCTGCAAAATAGTACAGGCTTTAATACAGGTTTCATGCAAACTGAGAACATCTTTTCATTAAAGCAAGAAATTACAGGCAAAAACATTGTTTTTTTTCATAAACTGGTCAATTTTGAGATTTTGGGCTATTGGGCTTTTTAAAACATGCTGTTTCAGACCAGTTACAGTTTTATTTCTATCTATATTCTAAATGTTTTCACTGAGGGGTTTGTTAATACATCTTTCTCCTCATTTTAATATTGTACTTTCTCTATTTGCATTTGTAGATTGAGTTTTTTTCTCTACTTCAGCAGCACTTACATGCACTAAATTTTAGAGTTTTGTTCCCATCTATATTCTGAATGTTTTTATAGAGGGGTTTGTTCATACTATATGTCATTTACAAGATGTTATTATTGTACTTTATTTATTTGCACCTGTAGATTTTAATTACAATACAGGTAATTTTCCAAAATGAGTTTTTTCTCCACTTCAGCAGCACTTACATGCAACAAATTTTAAAGTTTTATT
>JAHKKF010514541.1:0-10169 GCA_019740295.1 Labeo calbasu | reverse complement strand
ATAATATAATATAATATAATACAATATAATATAATATAATATAATATAATATAATATAATATAATATAATATAATATAATAATATATATAATATATATAATATAATATAATATAATATAATATAAAGTGACAATTTCAACAAAAATGGTTTTAAAAAGAACACAAAAAATTACAATTTGTACTACATGTATCCTTTTTCTACACTGTACTGCAACTTTATGACTTCCACCGAAGGTGAAGGTGAAACAGATACATAAATGCACAACTATCAGTTTTAAATCAAAAACACAACCAACATTTCAGCAGAGACCCGAGACACAACCACAAAGACTGAAACATCTGGACATGCAATCTTATGCAAAGATGAGCAAAACACACCCACGATTTATACTAACAATCTACAATGGCAGCATGGAAAGCATTAGGGCGGTTAACGCTATCAAACTGAAATGAATTTTGAAAGCAACTCTTCTTTTTTTCAATCAAACAGGATATGGCTCACGAATTACAAAGATCGTGGGCGGACGAACCCCTGACGCAAAACTTCCAACTCTGGAGCCAAGAGTCACAAAGGCTATCGCTTCCATTTCTTTTGGAAAAACTAAACGTACAGAGACATCAGAGAAATGTGAAGAACTGCAAACTTGACGCTATTTGAATGTCTGAGGTCTGATGCAGAAGAAATTCTACAGTAATAACAGCCTGAGAAAGTGTCTGTTTGTCAGAGAAATCGAGCATTAATTAATGACCAGCTGCCAAACTGCAAAATCGCTAATAATACTTAAGCTTGTGCCTTGGGCCCGTCAGCTGCACACAAATCAATAGATCGACAGTTTCCACTGTACAACATAAGTCGACGTCCGTTTAAACACACACACACACACACACTAGAGAGAGTTCTGGCTGAACTGGGCTGGACGTCTCCGACTGCTGCCAGTCTCTTTCTCTCCCTCCAAGTCCGTTTTCCCAGCGCGCAGCCCGTGCTAGATTAGCTAATTAAGGGGGACTGAGGCAGATCTGTAGCTGGTGTGGCGGCGTGTTTTGACAGGTGGGCTTAGCGAACTGTGATTAGGGGAGAGGCCACGGCGAAGCGGTTAAGCCCTCCGTAAGCCCCTCGCCGACACGAGGAGCGATGCAATGCATGCAGACCCCTGAAAACCCACTGCTGGATCTGAGAAGGAGGAGGGGGTGGGCAATTCGTGATTGACACCTTGAAAAGCTGAGATTTCGCCCCGTCCGCAACCTGTCCCACCTGAATGTTGTCACGAGAGGTGTTAGGAAAACACCTGCCTTTTTGGACTTTTAAAAGAATATTTTGGCCTCAGTACAAGTTAGGCTCAATTAACAGTATTTCTGGCATTATGTTCATTGGAACAAAACATAATTTAAATAAAAAAAAGGAATATATAATGAAGGTGAATATGGCCAAGCACTTACATTAGTATGTATTGTTTTATTTGAGCTACAAAGATGAGTAAATAATAATTTTTGTGTCAACGAAGATTAAAACTGAAACTTACTCTATGAAAAGATTTGTGATTTTTTTCCTCACACTAAAAGCATATACATAGTTATATCTGTACATACTGTGGCTCTACTTTTAAAACAGAGAATATATATTATCATTCACATATTAGCAGTGTTATTTTAGTACCATTGAAATACTATTATATTATTATTTTTTGTAGTTTTATTACTATTGTAGTTCAATTTTTTATTAGTTTTATTACTAGATCAAATTGACTATTTTTTATATTTTGAATATTCTATAACTATATAACTCTAGTGAAATAAAACAAAATCAGGTACAAAAAATTATTTTATTTTGTTTTCAAAAGTTTTTGAACAGTAAGAGTTTTAGTGTGTTTTTTATTTGCATTTATTTGTTCTAAAATACAGCAAAAGCAGTAATATTGTGAAATATTTAAATGTATTTTAAAATGTAATTTATTCCTGTGATTAAAACTAAATTTACTGCATGATTACTCCAGTCACATGATCTGTCAGAAATCATTCGAATATGTTGATTTGCTGTTCAAGAAACATTTATTATTATTGTTCATTCATTTTAATTAATTCATTATTTATTGATTTATTTATTATTTTATTATTTTATATTATTATCAATACGTAAAACAGTTGAGTACAAGAAATTATAGAAATTAATACTTTTATTTAGCATAGATGGTTTAAATTGATCAAAAGTTATGATTCATTTATAATTTTACAAAAGATTTATATTTCAGATAAATGCTGTTCTTATTAACTTTTATCAAAGAAACGTAAAAAAATTATACTCAGCTGTAATAATAATAATGTTTTTTGAGCAGCAAATCAGAATATTAGAATGTGCCTGGAGTAATGATGCTAAAAAAACAGCTTTGAAATAACAGGAATGAATTACATTTTAAAATATCTTCAAATAAAAAACACTTATTTTAAAAAGTAAAAATATTTCACATTTTTACTGTTTTTGCTGTACTTTGAATCAAATAAACGCAGGCTTGGTGAGCAGAAGAGACTTTGTTAAAACATTAAAAATCTGTAAAAAAATCTGTTGTTACACTCTTTCTGTAAAAGAGTGTAACAACTCTTTTATATTGTTCAGTTTTAGACTGACCCCATTTACTTCCATTGTTACTTCCTCGTGATGATCTAGATTTTTGGAAGAACAAACAGAAATGAACGTTTGTGGAAATCAACATTATGTCATATTAACTGTAATGAACCTGCAACATTTCTTTAAGGTCCTTTTATGGGACTGAACATACCATTATCCGCTACTGAATGAGAAAAGTTACTGAAGTAAAAGCAAACCCAGGATGAGAAAGTATTAAATATATATAAGCCTAAATATGTATGAGTGAAAAGAAAAAAATCTTTCATTATGGCCTGTTGCTTTATTCTTGAGCAAAGACATGATGATATTACTAACTTAGACGCAAGATTTGACCAGTTGTTTCAAAGACAAATATAAGTTGGATTTTTATGAAATTGCATACGAGTTGAAATACTTTGAGCGCCGGAGGTAAAGCTGTAGCTGACGCTTCACTCCTTGAAATTCAATACATTGGACAAAGCTGACGTGGGGCATCGAAAGAGCCTTTCCACTTAAAACAGCAACAGACAGCACTTGCATAAACAGTAACTGTTGGCAAGCTGGCAGATATGACCAGTTCAACAGTTTTAATAAACTCTCTCCCCCTTCCGCCAGAAGCTCTTTGTTTTCTCTCGGGTTCACAAGTGTTTCTTTGTTTTTGCGCGTATGTGTGTGCGCACGTGCGCTCACGAGAGTGGGAACGCTGCGTGTGTGCGTATGTTTGTGCATTCAGCTATTTGTGAGCAATTCCTCATAGAGCTTTCTCAGCAGGTAAAGATGTGCTCGTGTGGGTGATGGGAGTAGGATTAGTATTATCTAAAACTCTCCAGCCGCCCTGAGTATCATCCACCGTGCTTAAGTTAAGGTGCAAGACCGGGTGATTTGCATAAGTAATTAGCTAATGTGCTGTTCAATTTCACTCCCATCTGGCTGCCTGAGCAGGCCCTCATTTCTCAAATTGACAGGCTGGTCTCTATCACTACCCACACTGCAACAAGGCGCACACCAAATTAATTTGTCAACCTTCTCCAGTAATGGGATGTTCACCTTGAAAACTCAATTTTCCTGAGTCCGACTGAGAGAAAAGCTAGGAATTTGCTCTAAAATATATCGCAAAAAATAACAAAAGCATGCCTAGATGGTTTCTGATAGCTTTTTTGGAAAGTGACAGTATAAAGCGCACAAAAGGCGCTTCGCACACCAAACGCCACCAAAGAGCACAAGAGGCAAGGGAAGTATCTGTTTACTAAAATGACCTAATTGGCCGTTATTTGAGAGATTCAAATATTTGTTTTCTCAGAAAAAAAATCACAAAATATGACTCATTGCTACAGTATATGAAGCTTGGTTTGGTTTCAAAACGCGATAAACTGCATTTTAAAAATGCCAAAATCAGTATTGTATCCGGTCGGTATTGAAAAGTCCATTTTTAAAGTGATATCCGCTATGTTATTCTGTCTTGTTTTTTCCCTATTTTTCCAAACTGCGACAAACGGCAGTCTCATTTCTCTGCAGAATGCGATACATCCCCTCAGCCAATCACAGCGCACCATTCCACACATTGTAAAAGAGGCGGCTCTTTGAATACACCCAGCATCCTAGTTTCCTCATCTACTTTGTACTTTGTGATCAACAAACACACTGCGTGAGACTATGAAAAAAATATTTAGGAGCACCAGTGCGACTGACCTGATCAGCATATTTGTGTTTCCGCTGAGAGGAGCTTCAAAGGTCTCTATGTGTTTTTGCAACGTTGAGTAATGTATCATAGACATATCTGACGAATCCCTTCATAAACAAAGGGTAGAGAGAGTGTAAATAAGAGATTGATTGTGCAGTGTAGAGAACTTCACTGATTACAATGGAACTTTGTGAGAACGCAATGAACTAAGATGAGTGACTGCTTTTAATGATTTTTAAGGAAGTTTGTAAATGAGGTATTGATTTAATACAACGGTTAAATAAACAAGAAGTTAATATTAAGTTACTTACATTGTCTGACCATTACAGTATTGCCTGATTTTGCTCTATTTCGACGTCAAAAATAGTTTGAAACACGTCACATCTCCATTCAAACACAGTGGCGTTTCGTTTATGAATCAACGTGCGTTTTAAACGAATCTAGTGAGTCAGTGATTCAGTTTCCTATTCACAAAGACTTGCTTTATTGCTGAATGAATCAGCCGCTCGAACGAATCAAATGAAAGAATGATTCAGTAATTAAATCAGTGACTTGCCACCACCTACCGGCAGTTTTAGTTTCATTTTTAAAGTATCTTTACAGTTATTTAAATCATTTAATATTTCTGTATTCAAAATTTTAGATTTAAAACATTAACCTCAGCATGAATTTATATATTTGATTGCACTCATGCCACCGCTGAACCTCATTAAACAAATGAAAATACACCTACAAGCCACTTTTGTGTTCTTCTGTGCCACCTCTGTAGTACAAATTAATTTTGTTAATACTGATTTCAGTTAATTTATTCTTATTCTGCTTGCTCTTATTTTCTATTTGAATATATTTTAAAATTTAATTTATTCCTGTAATCAAAGCAAATAATAAATAATAATAATAATAATAATAATAGAAAATAAATAATCTGTAATTACTTGGTTACAATTTAAAACTGTTAAAAAAGGGAAACATGTTTTGAAGTAAATAAACAAATAATAATAAAAAAATAAAATAAATGAAATAAAAATTAATACTACTACATTTCATAATATGAAAATATTATAAATGGAAATAGTTTTAAAAAAGTTATTTCAAGTGTGCTGGAAAGGGGCATAACACTCTCTTCTGAATTTTCAATTAGCCAAACCATGGTGTGAATATAAAATATAACAAATGCAACACAAAGGGTGATGCTAAATCAATAAACTTTGTTCAGTGGGACGTCTTAAGACTTGTGTATGCCTGGACATCTACGCATCAACTTTCCGTCATGTCTTTGTTGTGCACAGAGGACCTGGTATATTCTCTTATGGGTGTAGTGCTGGGTGTTGGGGGCTGGTTTTGGCACAGACGCCACTGATGCCAGGGTGTTCAGCTCAGGGACCACTCAGGGAAATGAGCCAAAAAAGAATTTAATGAAACCCCCACCCTGGCCAAAATAAATTTTCAGTCTCATCTCTAGCCGAGGGCAGTGTGAGTTCTGGGACCCCCGGCCCATTTGTGGAGGGTTGAGGGGAAAACGGGTTCATATAAATAAAAACATTACTCCCCCAAATACCTTTTCTCCTCTGTATTTCATTTCTGCTCGATGGTGACTGCATAGTTATTAAATTCCTTTGTGCGTTGTGCCCGTTCTTGTCTCACTGCTCTTAAAATGGCTATTCATTTTGCCAGCTGCCACCCACTACAACATAAAGAGTCCCTAAGAACGGCACGGGTGACGTGGGATTTCTGGAGTGGGCCCAGAACCCACTTAAACATGCACAAATACCTAAATACACACACTTATGCACACAAAAGCCAAACGAAGACACCGATACCATCTTTAAGATTTTCTGAAACGTACATGACGCATTCTTCAGGCACTTCCGTGCTTTATTTTAGTTCTAATAAAGCAGCAGTGGCACTGATGTTCATTTAGGTCTGCTTCTGCGCACCGGGGCGTTGAGCTTCTGTGCTGATGGATGCTGGGAGATGCATTCTGGGCCCTCAGATGCCTCGCTGTCTGTCCAGCGCACCATCAAATGCTTTCCATGCCATTTAGCGCCGTGAATCCCACGCCACAGCGCGTGCCCGACCTTGGCGTTTTCTAGTGGCTCTGCCCGTGCCATCTGCAGCCGGCAGGCTTGGGTAGTAAAGCATCTCGACCCCGCGATTCGGGCACATTACGCCCCCACAAGGGGCTCGGCCAGATGGCACTACCCACTAAGAGGGTTTTACTGCCGCTAAAGACGCCTGGGCAGCAGCGGTGCCCACTCTCTCTCTCTCTTCCTCGTTTGCCACTGCCAAATGCTCCTTCAGCAGACACGGCGGTCATGATTAGCAGGCAACAAACAATCCTTTAGCATCCACCAGGGCCTGCTGAACAGTTCCATGCAGCCGGAGCCTTTAGCGTAAAGACGAAAAAGAGAGAGACAAACGGCCTGCCTTTCATTACTCGGACTCGTCTACAGAGACTGATCTCTCCGCTCCCGTCATAAAGCTGCCGTTAACTGCCTACAGACTGCGCCTGATGAGAACCAACCCCTGAATTTGCTTGATAAAGCACTGGATTTGTTTTCCCACAATGGCTTATGGTCGGTCACAGTTGGCCCACATGGCGAAGCTAAAAAGTGTTACTGGCCCTCCAACGCTAACTTATCAAAGCGATCGCATTTAAATGATTAGGTATAATGGGGTGAAGAATGAAAATAAGCAAAAACATCTGACAAAATCAAGCCACTCTCTAAAACATGAAAAATCTCCCACAGTGCATTGGTACCTAATGCTAGCACGGATGGCTTTTAGCTGCTCGTTCCAGGGTCGAGGCTCATTAACTTCAACAGTTAGACCCTACTGGTAGTAAACGCATTTTTAAAGCATTAGTTTGCTTCCAGAATAAAAACTTCCTGATAATTTACTCACCTACACGTCATCCAAGATGTTCATGATTTACTTTCTTCAGTCAAAAAGAAGGTTTTTGAGGAAAAACATTCCAGGATTTTTCTCCATATAGTGGACTTCAGTGTTGACCAATGTGATGAAGGTTCAAATTGCAGTTTCACTGCTGCTTCAAAGGGCTCCATACAATGCTAGTCAAAGAATAATCTTCTTATTTAGGTTCATTTTCTAAGAAAAATTTTAATTTGTTAGGGCTGCCCCCTAACAGTCGACTGTTAGTCAAAGAGAAGAGTCTTGGTCGACCAAAAATAAAAAAGAATCCACAAAATGTGACGGACTGATCATTAATGGCTGGTCTATGAGGTAATATAGTACATCAGGTAGGGCATCCAAATGCTCACCTATCATTCAGCAACCTCAAATATAGCTTATCATCTAAAATACGTAAGTAGTAGCAACTTCACATTGCAGCTCAATCTAATGTTCACTTAGTAAATATGCACTATTGAAGTGTCTGTGCAGAGTGTGGAAGCTGAATAGTAGCGTGCTTAATGCATGATGGATGAAGCCGCTGGTGCTGTCACTTGCACCTAAAATACTCCGTCATTTTTGTCATACACATAAGAGTAATACATCTTTAGAATCTGTAAAGACTCCACGTTTATTTGAGTGCGTTAACAATAACAACAAAACATTGAGCTTTTGTAAAATAATTCAAGCAAACAAGGATGCGCTTTAGGCTATGTAGGCAATTAAAACCTCATTATTCTTATTTATATAGTTTATTAATAAACATGCGACTAATAGTCGACTAACGCTGAAAATTAATGACTACTAGTCGACCAGAAAAATCTTTAGTCGAAGACAGCCCTAAAATGTATAAACCACAAATGCTCGTCTTGCACTAGCTATGCGTCCAGGACTTCACACATTAAGTAATCACGTTGGAAACGACATGCTTCAGGTTCAAAAACGTACGGTTAAAAATCACATTTTCTCCTTCAACTTCAAAATCGTCTGACATTGTTGTTTTACAATTGTTGTTTCTTTTTTGTAAAGGCCTACGTCACGTCTGCATGATTACGCAATGTGTGAGGTCAAGCTATTGCAAGACAACCCTAACCCATTTGTGATTAAAAAATATATACATTTGTATTTTTTATTAGAAAATGACCAATCGTTTCACTAGATAAGACCCTTATTCCTCAACTGGGATCGTGTAGAGCCCTTTGAAACTGCAATGAAACTGCAATTTAGACCTTCAAATCATTTGTTACAACTGTCTACTATATGGAGAAAAATCCTGGAATGTTTTCCTCAAAAACCTTAATTTCTTTTCGAATGATGAAAGAAAGACATTAACATCTCTAGTTTTGAAGGTGCACCAGAGAACCTGTCTGGTGGTATTTTCAGAGCTAGTATATATGGTCAGCCTGGCCATTTCCCCAAGTCACGGGACATATAGATCACTCGGCTCAGGTGAGGGGGAAAAACAGGAAAAATCATGCGTGTGGTCAAGAAAAAAATCGATAAATTCATTTTTTGTTGGGCGGTTTGCAAGAGTAGAGTAGGGATGTCTGCTGGAGATACCACAGATTGTACAGATGGTTTTACTTGGGCTTCTACATGTATCCGTTATCATTAAGGAACTTTGAGAAAACCTGCCCTTAAATGAGAGATACAAAACAGCAGGTACATTTACCAAGCCTGGCTTAAACGTCTCTAAGGTCTAGCTTAACTCGTGCGGAGATCTCTTAGTAAGCTTGTTAGTATTGCAGCAATGTCTGAAAGTCCAGTCAATCACGCAGACGGTAAAGCCCTGATCGAGAAACTCTTATTCTCAGCTGACTGGGTCTTACCGGCAGAATCCGCAGCACGGTTAAGATGCGTGAGGGGTGAGCGGTGGCCCTTATGTAAAGTGTTGACAGGATCAGAGGTGGAGGAAGGGATCTTTACTGGACTCCTGGCCCAATTAGGCGTCAGTCGCTGTGGTTGATTAAGGGATTAAAACGGGCTGGTTGATGAGCTCGGTATTGACTGCTAGAAGAGAACGAGCGAACCTAAATCCCCCCCATCTCTCTGGAGTCACTAGCCCTGCAACCTGGCCTCTGGTCTGGTGTGTATATAGAAGCTGCATGCATCTGAATGGGTGCAGGTAAAATATGTAAATCTATAAGTTTTGTGTGAAAGTGCATGAGCCTTAAGAAGAAAGTTCATCCAAAAATGAAAATGCATCAATTATGCATGTTGTTTCAAACCCGTGTAAGCTTCAAAATGCCAAAAAAGAAAAAATACTTCATAATCACTAATCAAAATATTAAAACTTGCTTGTCTTTTAACATCTACTTTTCAACATCCAATCAATGGCTACTGGAAAAATTTCCTGCCCTAATTTTGTTTTTCCCTGAAATCAAACAAATTACAGAAGTAAAATTGACTTCAATTTGTGTGTGTTTTATTTGTACTGTGTGTTCATGTGTGTAGTGTGGCATTGGGGTTTTATCAGGAAAGTTTATAGCTGCTGGTGGTTTTACTTGCAGAGGTAAAAGCAGGTTTTTCTTTTTTCTTTTCTTTTTTTCCCCCCTGTTTTATGACATGATTGATTTTCTTTCATCGGCCGAGACTCCCCAGGAGATGCGAGGTGGGGGTGGGTGGAGGGTTAGGTCAGGGAAAACTGAAGCGTATATGTGTGTGTGCGTGTGTGCATTTCCACCGGACTTAACCAACCAGCTCTTTCCGTGTATGTTAGACAAGTTGAGCGCTTCACACTGCGTCTGGATACAACATGCCAGGGTACACAAGCAGAAGAGGGTTAGAGACATCATCTTCCCCAAACACACTCAGTCTATTCACCTCTATGGGCCTGACAGCTCTGTACCCTCCAACTGTTGAAAATGACTGCTGGAGACACTCCACTGGAGAAAACATCACTTCAGAGTGTCATGAAAAATTATTTATTGTTATTTATAGTAGATGTAGTACCTGCAGTATCTGGGCCTAAATTCATTG
>JAHKKF010514539.1:14366-29984 GCA_019740295.1 Labeo calbasu | reverse complement strand
AGATAGATAGATAGATAGATAGATAGATAGATAGATAGATAGAAATAGATAGCACCAACAAAAATGAGAGTTTTGTATGCATGTGCATCATATTTCTTCATATTTCAGTGGGTTTCATATTTAAACCTTCTGGGATGTCTTGTCCCATAGACTTCTGCTGTAAGTGCATTACTGTAAATGCAATTATTGCTTTATTTTTCCACACATAGAGCTCATATTGAACCCGGAATGTTCCTTTTAACATCCGCTCTCTGACAATGTTGGTGTATTCTGAACTTTCTGTGAATTTGTTTCTAATCCACTTATAGTAGCGTTTCTTCCTAATGCTCTCTCTGCTGTCCTCTCTTTGCTTTCTCAGGAAATGGAGCTAAACAAAACACCCAAAACAATTATCCAGGTCTCTGCTTTTCAACATATGTTTGTCTGCATGAACGTTTGTCTGTCCACTTCATTCTTGTGGTGTGCTTCTCATCCCACAGCCCTTGCTCCGTCTTCTGTTTTCTAAATGTTGTTCTTTAAAACGTAGATTGTTTTTCCATCTGTGGTGTTTTCGTTTGTAAATCCTTCTGGTATTTTCCTTCACTTTAAGACTAGAGCAAATGCATGTTTGGGCTTTACTCTCCTTTGGTTGTGTACTAATGTATCTGGCCACAGTAACGTTTCTGGTTGAATATTGATTTCACATTTTGTTCACGTCAGTTCTCCTTGCAGTCAAAGCCTGTAAAAAGCTTTTATTTCCGTTGAGGTCTTTTATGGGAATAGGGTTTCTGCTGGAATTTCTGCCGGGCTCAGGGTCATAAATATTGATTTGCATTGTCTTGTGTGTTTGCGTTCTTCTCTCTTGTTCTTCTAAAGGTATCAAAGCAGAGGAATGGGGCACCTTCCTTCACTGCAAAAACCAGGTAATTAAAGACTTGGAGTTGTTGAAAAAATAGGTCATGCAGAACACGCCATAGCTTGACTCTATTGAGATCCTGTTTTCTCTTTGCTCAGATTTTCACAGACTTCAGTGAAATCCGGAAAGAGATCGAGGACGAAACAGATCGCAGTACCGATAATAAGGTGCAGTGGAAGCATGGCACTTCAGATAGTTTGACATACTCTTGTAATTCATTTTAAGGCTCTGTTTTAATTGATCTCATTTAGTTGTTCTCTTTTTCCTCTCCAGGGCATCAGTCCAGAGCCCATTTATCTGAAGATCTATTCCCCAAACGTACTCAGTCTGACGTTAGTTGACTTGCCTGGCATCACTAAGGTACCCACAATGACTAGATGTTTTCTTTTACTGTGCAATGCAAACAAATTCATTTGCTTGAGGATAAAAAGCATAATTATTGTATTCTGTTTTATCTCTTGAAATTAAATGCTTTCAAATAAGCATGTTTCTTAAAGGAGAACTCCACTTTCAGAACAACAGTTTACAAAAAATGTACTCACCCCCTTATCATCCAAGATGTTCATGTCTTTCTGTCTTCAGTCGTAAAGATGTTATGGTTTTTGAAGAAAGCATTTTAGGATTTTTCTACATATAATGGACTTCATTGGTGCCCCGATTTTGAACTTCCGAAATGCAGTTTAAATTCAGTTTCAAAGGGCTCTAAACTTTTTAGGCACAAAAGCTCATGTAGTACTAGCTCTGGATGCGCATCCACGACGCTACGTACTATTGAATCATGTCAAAAGGTCACGTGGAATGTAGGCGGAACTACAGACCCAGTGTTTACAAAGTGAACACGCAAAGACTGCAAGTAACGTTAAGTCAAACGCTGTTTACAAACAAAAAGATACAACAATGTCGGACGATTCTGAAGTTGTAGGAGAAAATGAGATGGAGTTTTTCGCCATACTCTACCTTTTTGAGCCAGAGTACACAGACGATGAACTTAGACGTGATTCGTAGCGTCGTGGACGCGCATCCCAGAGCCTGTGCTACACAGGTTTTTGTGCTTAAAAAGCATACAAATGTTTATTTTTCGCAAAAAAAAAAAATGACAGATCGTTTCACTAGAGAAGACCCTTCTTCCTCGGCTGGGATCGTTTAGAGCCCTTTGAAGCTGCATTTAAACTACATTTTGGAAGTTTTTGGCACCAATGAAGTCCATTATATGGACAAAAATCCTGAAATATTTTCCTGAAAAACCATAATTTCTTCACGACTGAARACAGAAAGACATGAACATCTTGGATGACAAGGGGGTGAGTAAATTATTTGTAAATTGTTGTTCTGGAAGTGGACTTCTCCTTTAAGTTCAAGAAACTTAAATTCCCACAATAAATTACACCATATTCAGTATGCTTGGATAATTAGGTCACTATTCTCACATAGCCAGACTTTAACTAGCAGCATAAAGTCTAGTCCACATTTTTTTTTGTTATGATAAAAAGATACTACTTTTGGACAGGAAGACAGCATCTAAACTGATGTGTAAAATTACCAACCAGATTTTTTACATGATGTTTTGGAACAGGTAAATCTGAAATCAGATATTGTGGTTAAGCATAACTGATTTACATTCTAACTCTCTCAAAGTGCCCCTGTTATGGATTTTTGAAAACTACATTTCCTGCAGTGTGTAACACAGCTCTAAGTGAATGAAAACAGCCTACAATGTTTTAAATCTGAAAGTACACAGTGTATTAAGTTATTGTCTCTCAAATAAAAAAAAAAAAGAGTCGAATCACTGAAACGAGGGATTATTAAAATGATTCCCAAGCTGTTTCGTGTTGACGTCAACTTGAAACATTAGCATATTGACCCACATTTCATAACACGTAACGTTACATCTTATAATAGATCACATGCTCCGAGACGCAGAAGCGGTGTCTGATTCATGAACAAACTTGATTCTTTGCAGTGAGCCTGTGAAATCGAATTCGCAAATCACACCAAATGATTTATTCACAAATTGGAATGATCTGATTGCAGCTGTTCTCGAGTCAACAAGTCATTGATGCCAAAATTAAGTTACTAATGTCGAATTTTAGAATTAATTATTGTAACTGAAAATCATATTTAGGTCAAAACTGTCCGTTTTATGTGAATTAAATCTGCTGTAAAGGGCAATATGTTTAAGCCCACTGAAACGCTTGAATTCAGACACGTCAACACGCCGTAAAAAAATTAAAATAACACTGATTAAATAAAGTAACTCATTCACGTTCATATTCCCCGCTGCTGTAACGTTAGCAGTTGAATTAAAATGCTACGCATTTAGCCTAATGTGACGTCTGTTTTTATATAGTTTATCAACAATATACATTTTTATATTGTTTGGATCAACTAGAGTAGACAGATATGAATGTTTATCCATAACCATACTGAAAATAAGTAAATATTGTTATCTAATGCTAACTGTGTACCTAACAAGATTGCTGGTGCCAAGTTGAGGTAATTTTTAGATATAAAGTCCAAATATTTTTATTCGACCACCTAGATAGGTTACCTCTGAGGGAAGAAGAAAGGATGTGATGTTCAGAACATAGTAACTACAGTAATTATCAAAGTGGGAAGTGATGCCATCTGGGGGCATTTGGAAAGTGTGTTTTTACACCACAGACAAGGTTTGAGAGGAAAAAAATCATTATGAAAATATAATTATATTTTCCTTAAAATGTTCTTGCTAACTTCAGGCCTTATTTTCATGTCATGTATAACTGTGGCATTATGCAAAACAACAAGCTTTAAAACACTTTTGTTACTGGTGAAAATTAGACGGTCAAATCTGTTTTCTCTCAGGTACATCGCAGTGTAAGCTTCACAGTGAACATCTCATCAACAGTCCGTATCAACAACAAAAACTTCATATAGTGGTTATTTTGGGAAAATCCCAGGTATTTTGAGCAGTAGGATTATATAAAATATATGCTAATATAAAATTAAATTAAGTAGCCTATATAAAATTGTAAAATAAATCTATTAGTACTTTTTTTACCCAAGTACATAAAAAATCGGGTACTTTTGTACTTTCACTCGAGTGAAATTGAAAAAGAAGCACTTTTACTTTTACTGGAGTAATGTTTTATTTTATGTATCTGTACTGTTACTCAAGTACTTGATTTGTGTACTTCATCCACCACTGCACAAAACTACTGAGAAACTTTGCTCTCTCCTACCGGACTCGTGTGTGTATCAGAAAGCAGGCTATGGACCAAACCACTGTTAGGCAAGGGAGGATGGACTCAAAACATTTCTGAACTTTTTTTTGGGGATTTATATTGTTTTATTACTTACACAATTATTTTAAGTATATATACATAATATTATTTACGATAGTCGCTAGTAATAATATTTTTAACATTTAAATTTGTCCCCTGTCCCTGTCCTGTCCTGCTTTTCAAACTGAACACAAAAAAAAGTGAAACTTTGTAGGTGACAGTGCTTCCATGTTTATTTTTCCAAAAGAATACCAACATGTTCATCTTCTCTGTTTAAGAAGCGTTTTTTTTTTTTTTTTACTTTACTTTAGCTTGAAAACCAAATTTCTCTGCCCGCCATCGTTTCCTCAATATTTACGTAGTTTTTGCCGTGAGCTGCGGGCACCTTTGTGCTCATGCTGATGCGGCTAGTGGAATAAACCAGGCTCTACATCTGAAGCGATCGCACTGAATGCGCCTCTCTTTATGTGATCGGTGAATTCTGACTCCTGCTGCAACACACGCTTTATAGAGCAGAAGCTTTGAAGCAGCACAGACCATGCACTCGCACAAATGCAACCACGTTAAATAACAGTTTGATCATGCATTGCTAGTGTTGGTCAGACAGGCCTTTGTTTACCTTTGTTTATCCATGATTTCAAATAAGAATCACCCAATGGCTTTTTAGTGCAAACCATTAGCCCAAATTATGCAAAGTAACTACTTGAGCATTAGTTAAAGCCCAAATTACGCAAAATAACTAATTGAGTAAAAATCATTTGCTGACAGTTTGGTCCCCCCCAGTTAAAAAATCCCATCTGCGCCCCTGAACAAGACAGTCAGAAGGCTTTTCAATCTACACATCGCCATCATTTACCATGGATTTACTGTAGTAACACTCACTGCACCATGGTATTGTGGCAGCAATGTGGGACATTCACATTGAATTTTATTACAGGAGTAATGGTACATAATTATAGTATGTATATATTTGTGATTAAGCTATAGCATGTGTGCATTTATACTGAATGTTTTTAGACTACCGTTTGTCATACAAATAGGCTACCTATAAAACCATAGTTATATTTTTACCATGGTACTGAGGTATTATTATGTGTGGTTTTAACTGTGTTTTATCATGATTTAAATGTATGCTTGCTACTATGGGAGACCAATGCTTAAAAAAAAAAACTGGGTCAGAATAAACTTAACCATATAAAACTGAGGTTGCTACAATTTTTACATATGTTACTGATTGCTAATGAACAAAAATTTACCTCTGCATCCTCAAGCTACTATCAAATGTGCATTTCTAAGAGACAAAAAAATGATATTATTATTATTGTTATTATTATTATTATCAGACAACCCAGACCTTTCTTGATGTGAAGCAATATAACTCATTAGAACATGCAGAAATAATTTTTTCTATTTAGATATTTATTTTGTTAAGGAACTTTGGAGCAAAAATCTGACTTTAACTTGAAATAAATAAAGATTTGACATTTATGACTAATATGAAAAAAAATATATTGTGATCATTTTTTTGCCCATATCACCCAGCCCTACGTCAAATTGAATTCTAAAACTATGTAAATAAACCTCTGTTAATTCTCAGTAAGAACTTCTGTATGACAAATAAAGTCAAACTGGGGTGCGTTTCCCAAAAGCATCATTAGCCAACTATGGTCGCAAGTTCCATTTAAACTGTTGCTAACAAGTTGCTTTTAAGAAACGCACCCCTGGTCAGTACTAAGTGAAGCTCGTGCTGCTGTTTGTGCAGTTGTTTAATCCTCCTCTGCAGAGATCTTGAGACATTTAATGTCTTTTAGTTCAGTTGATTTCATCTAAGGCTGTGACTGGAAGTCAGCTGCAGTAATTATGAATAATTTGTAATATTATTTCTCCAATGAGAATTTTTGTTTTGATTAAATCTGTATCTTTTTGTTTAGATCAAAATAGAATTTTTCTTCATCAAGAAAAATATACTTTTGTGCCAGCTTCTATAAAATAGTTTTCATAGAAATATTGTTTAGTGCAAGTTATTTATTTTTCATTGGCTCAAGTTATAAAATATAAATGTGAACCATTACCCAACATTTTTTTAATTGGAAGAATGAAAACATTTTTTCAGTGCAGAAGAAAACACTCCCAACGTCTGCACTCGAAGCAGCCATTAGCTTTTATGTAGAAACTGTTATATAGAAAGAGTGCGGCATGATTAAGAATTAATAAAACATCCAGCAGTGTCTGGAAAAAAAAGTGGCTTACTGACCATTTTCCAGTTCGTTTTGGTGAAAAACAACCTGATATTTAAGCAATTGTAGCTATGTTCTCCATCCAGGACTTCACATTCCAATCCAGTATTTGGCAGAAATGTGCCATTCTTCTTGTTAAAAGCAATGACTTTCAAAAGCTTTGTAACCACAAGTATAGACAGTTCGTGTGAGCTTGGCAGCTCCTACCTACAGCACACCACCCATTAGCATCTGCTCTGAGGAATCTTTTGTGTGAAACTTGTCAGAGGTTTAGTGATTGACATAAATATTGCAATGCATTGATACATTCTATTGATGCATTTGTTTTTGCAATCGTCATAATTGATTTTGACGACGTGTCATTTTGGCCCTATGTGTGGGAAACTCTTTTGTCCTCATGCAAAATTCCTGATTGCACATATTCCTATTGAAATAACTGGATTTTACCAACTAAAATTTTCTGAACAATGATAAACATGTCCACAATTTAAAAATGATTAAATTGAATTGGCAATGAAAATAATCAGTGACAAGTTAGATAAGCTATTGATCTCATCTGTGCATCCACCAGTTATGCACTTTACAGTAGTGAATAATGTGATTCTCTGGACGTAACCATGTGACGTATAGCGGAGGACACAAAGAGAGCTGCTGCAGGAAAAGTGCATGACATAAGTTGTCTTGTGCATAAGAATGCTCTATAGCAGGCTTGACAGATATGTCTGCTATTTAAAGCATTTGAGATGTGCATTCCTCAGTGTATAACTTACATTTCACAGTTGTGTCCTTATCTGTTAAAGATTAGAAAGTCACGCTATTATTTCCATTTTGCATAAAGGCTAGCCCTGAAAGCTAGCGAATCATTTGTAAAAACTTCACAGACTTCACTGAATAAGCGCATAGATGTGCTTCAAACAGACAGAGGACCTCATGCAGCAAAGAATGTATATTTGCAAATATATTTTTAGTTTCAAAATATACACAAATGTCCCAAAAAATGTTTTAAAAATAATTTTTAGCAATATATTTTTTGGCCATTTTGTTTGGAAAATATATATATATTTTTAAAATAGATTTTGCCCTATATATTTCAATAAATAAATAAATAAATAAAAAAACATTAACATGTCACATTTGAAGAAAAACTTTATTTCTTAAAACTTTAAAAACTTTAAAGTTTTACTTATATAAAGTTATAAAAACTTTATATAAGTACACTATTCAAATATTAATATATTAATACAAAATATAATATATATATTTTGGAAACAAAAATATATTAAATATATTATATTTAAAAATACTAAAAATATAGGAGTGCAATAATTCTGACGTTTTACTTTTTTTTCAGAACTAGCCTTATGAAAAATAGAAATAGAAGCATGATTTTATTTGCACATAATGTATAGTATACATCGATATATTCATTTGTTTTCATAACCTTTTTAAGTGCACATAGTTTTCAGGGCAGGATGTGAAGTTAAATTTTATTAATGTATTAAATTTATTTTTTTATTTATTTATTTATTTTAAAATATATTTTATTAAATGTTATTTTAAATAATATAATTAATTTAATAATATTGTTTGGATTTTTTATTCTTCATTAATCAAAATAATCATTCGTTGCAGCCTTAATTGCTTCATTCACTCAATCTTTGTTATATGATGTGATTTCTTTCTTTTTATTTTTTGTTTTTTGAGTAGGTCCCGGTCGGTGACCAGCCTGAAGATATCGAGACTCAAGTCCAAGAGATGATTCTGTCATACATCTCCAACCCCAACTCCCTCATCCTGTGTGTTTCTCCTGCAAACTCTGACCTCGCCACGTCGGATGCCCTTAAACTGGCACGAGAGGTGGATCCCGATGGTGAGCGACATGCACAGAATTCCAGATATCATTATTACACACTGAACGGCACTGTGGGAAAGGAGTGTATTCATTACCTGTGTGCGCTCAGGTCGCAGGACGCTGCTGGTGGTGAGTAAGCTGGATTTGATGGACGCGGGGACAGACGCTCTGGAGGTGCTGCTGGGCCGGGTCATACCCATCAGACTGGGCATTATCGGTGTGGTTAACAGGTCAGTCACCATATTACCTCTTACCCTATCTGGATTTTAAATTGAGCATTTAAAATCCAATTTTACATCCTAAATTTTATTTCCAAAGCAACAGATATCTAAGTTGTTATTCACTGAAAATCTTCCACTGTAACATGGGTGTGAGAGAGTCAAACCAAGCCAGTCGATTTTGGTCGGTCGTAATTTTAAACACATTTTAGCTTTTCTATAGTATACCTACAAATTAACACTCCATATACTTTCTTCAAGTGATTTCACAGTGACTACATAGATCAGAAATTTAATGTTAATTCTGTACAAGCACTCCACAGTTCATGCATGTGTAGTCTACTTCTAATTGTGATTTAAATATCCTCAAGAAATGTGGGTTTTGATATTTTCAGTGTACTGTATTTTAATACATGTAAGCTGTTGATATGAATTTAATGTACTATTAAATTATTACTGTTAATAATATGTATAGAGAATTCAGATACTGAAACACTACTGTTACAAAGTTTGCAGTCGTTATTATTAACTGAAATATATTTATTAATATTTTCTAAGATTTAATATTTATTTAATATTTACTAATATTTTTGAAAGTCTCACCAAAGCTGTGTTAATTTACTTAAAAATACAGTATATAGGTCATAAAAGGTTCAAAAGAACAGCATTTATTTGAAATAGACAAATTAAAAGTCTCACAAATTAAAAGTCTTCAACAGTGTAATTCAAACAATCCCAAATGCGGTTGTAAACGATCCCAGCCGAGGAAGATGAGTCTTATGTAGTGTTTTTGACACACCCTAACTGTCTTGAGCCAGAATACGGTTCAAGGAGGGCAAGACGAACGTTTTAGAATAAAAAGTATGGAAATTGTGTTTTTTTAAAAAAATGAAAATAACTGATTGTTTCGCTAGATGAGACCCTTCTTCCTCAGCTGGGATCGTTTACAGCCGCATTTGGGCATCATTTGAAGCCCCATTTAAACTGCATTTTGAAAGTTCAAAATCGGGGCACCATAGCAGTCCGTTATGTAGAGGAAAAAACTTGAAATGTTTTCCTCAAAAAACATAATTTTTTCACAACTGTTGAAAGAGAATGAACATCTTGGAAGGGGGTGAGTACATTATATGTGAATTTTTTTTTTTTTTGAAGTGGACTTCAAAAGCTCTGAACTTTGTACTGCTTTTGTTGTTTTCTGTACAACTTGATGGTATAAGTGCTCGTAAAGCAAAAACAGAACCCTGCAGTACTTGAAGCAACATTTCACCTTAAAACTTCACCAATTTGGACCTGCAGCAACGTATTTCATATTTTGCAAAAGTGCAGAGTCTGTTTTTTCTCATGAGACGAAGTAGATCATTACAGAACGCATTTACATACGGAGTCCTACAGGCATGGCAGCAAAAACAGTCTGTTTAAGCAGAAGGGTCAGGGAGAGGGTGGAACATGACCATGTAAAACTACATCACAACATGCACATGAAACCTTGAATAACATTTTAAGTGGACCTCAGGGAAAAAATAAAGTGCTACTGAAGTGCAGCACACGGCCCTTTTGGCTGGAGTTAAAACTTAATCAACCATGTGAAAAAGCATTGCAACGTTTTAACAGTGTAATTTTCTTACATTTCGTGTTCCTCTATCATAACCCTGAGCAGCAGTGACTGTAATATTCCCTACGCTGTTATCCTCTCCTCTCCCGCACTGCGTATTCATGCACTAGCACCCAAGGGTACCGTGTCTTCCCGCTATCAGCAAACGGAGAGCCGTGTTTGAGATAAATCACTGGTTTATTCAGCTTTGGCTTTAGCATGTCCTTTAGGGCCTGCACGAATACAGGAGGCAATTTAGTTGGGGTGAAGAACTGCAGTGACACTTTTCATTTCTCGACTCTCGTTAAGTTAATCAGACGTAGCTGCGGGCCATCGTCTCTTCGGTATTAACCTACGCTCTCTTTGAGGATTCAACAGCGAGCCGTCAGACAGAAAAAGCACTTGAAGATTTCCTGGGAGAGTGTTTATGGAAAGCAAGCAAAGGCAACAAATAAAAAATGTGTTCGGTGCAATATATCGGTCAGTCATTTTCGGTTTATCAGTGGTGTTTGCTAAGGTATCAGTGATACTGTTGCTCATTTTTGAGGTCGGAGGTTCAAACTAATCCCTGACCTTAAATATTAAATTTAAGCATGCATCTAGTCCAGCGCCATTTGTGCAATGGACATAAATGATTCCTCAAATCATGTGTTATTGAAGCGAGATCTGACTTACTGGTGGATGAAGCTACACAACTCATAACTCGGACTGAAGAAAGAACCTGTGCTGTATCTAGAGACCAGAATATCATAAATACTTGGGCCAGTTACAGGGTTCAATGCCGTATGAAAATGTATGGATATGCTTGTATATAGAGAAATACATTTTCAGTTTTCTTAAATATAAAATTGAGAATTTCTAAAAATTAAAAAAAAAATAAAAAATTAAATGACAGCTTAGTAGGGATGTAACGATATGATCATGGTCACATGATGATATATAACGATAGGTCTTCCAGGCAAAAAGTGTAGTTTTTAAAATATATTTAAACTTCTTACTACACTTCGTTCAGGTGATCAGCTCGTGATCTATTGTTTTCCACAACTCAGAAAATCTCAGTTCATAGTGAATAAATGCAGTGAACTCGTTTATTGCACGTGCTGTGAGTTTAGCGCACGTTTGGGAATGCAACGGCCAGCAGTTATCCTTTATTTTCGCGGCAGATGATTACAACGCTTCACTAGATTTGTAGTGAGACGCGTTTTTGTAAGCCTGTTTTCACTGAAGCTGGAGTTTTCCTTCAAAATAAAAGCTCTACTGCCGTTTCCGTCAAAATAAAAGCTTAGAGGGGTCCTATTATGCTTTTTCACTTTTTGAATTTTAGTCAGTGTGTGGTGTGTATGTTTGGGTATAAAAAAGATCTACAAAGTTACAAATCTCAAAGTTCACTCCAAAGGGAGATATTTTGTTTGTAAAACATCTCTTTTCAAGAACTACAACGAATGGCTCCTTTGGACAACAGCGTTTGTTTTCCGCATGCAATGATGTCTCAAAGCAGCCCATTAGAATATGGATTGAAGGTGGAGGGAGTGAATAACCAGCGCTCTCTCCACCCTCAATACCACGACTGAGGTGAGTCCCTTGAGCAAGGCACCAAACCCCCCAACTGCTCCCCGGGCGCCGCAGCGATAGCAGTATGGCTGCCCACTGCTCCGGTTGTGCGTTCACGGTGTGTGTGCATGTTTGTTCACTACTCACTACTGTGTGTGTGCACTTGGATGGGTTAAATGCTTTCCCTTTCCTTAATGCGCCGCAGGCGTGTGCAGTGTGTGGTGAGAGATTTATTCATCATACTGTGTAGATAGCTTGACTCATAATGCGAGTGTTGTTTAAAATGCATAAACTTGCACTAGAATAGGCTAGTCTAATCAGTGAAGATGTTCTTTGATAATGTTAGGCTGCTTTTAGCCTTGTTCTGGAGCTGGTTTCAGGCAATGAAACTAAGTATGTAAAATAATTAATTAAATTAGCACGATACAGGCTGACGATAGGACCCAACACTACTGTAGCATATTATTATTTACTCACCCTCCATGCATCCTAGGTGTATATGACTTCTTTCAGACGAATGCAATCGAAGTTATATTACAAATTATCCTGGCACTCCCAAGCTTTGTTTCTCTTCATCAGTCCAAAACAAGTCCAATCATGTGCATCCATCCATAACAAAAAGTGCCTCACACGGCTCCGGGGGGGTCAATAAAGGCCTCCTGTGGCGAATCTATGCGTTTTTGTAAGAAAAATATTCATATTTAAAACATAAGAATCACTTTAATCTAGCTTGCGCTAATTGCTTTGACAAGGAGCGTAGCAGGACGGAAACACGTCTAAGCTGTTTGCCAATCGCAACACACTGGAACAGCTAACCAATCACAACACATTTCTTTTTTCGGAAGCGGGCCGTCATTAAACCTGGAACTAATCGAGCCATTTGTGCCAGAATGGGGAGAATGGTATTGTAATCATGTAAATTATATGAAAAATAATGCGTTTTTCAATTCACCAGGCATGAGAGCATGTTCTACACCCCCAAAACAAAATCAAGACTTTGTAAAAGAGCATAATAGAACACCTTTAAAAGTGCAGTATGAATTGTGACAACTAGTGGTTTAAATGGGTAATGTTACTGCAGTCCAAATTCAAAATATCTCCTTCAAGTGTAGAAATTAGGAAAGAAGTATTATAATTTTCTTACTGTAGTGTTAAGCAAAAATAATATACTTATGACCTTTTCAATTATTTTAAAGTGCAGTTGTTTCACAATATATGGATATTACTGTTATTATTATTATTATTATTATTATTACAGTGTATTCTATTTTGTGTGGCTTCCCAGCAGTGTGAAGGTAATTTAGATTGAGATAGTATATCACAAATAAAAAAAAAGGGTTGAGTCCCCTTTAAAGTTCAGGTACAAGTCAATTCTGACTTAAGTCTTCTTAGTTAAGACCATGGGTTGGAGCTCTCAAAGTGCATTAGATAGAATAATTTAACTTTAAAATGTACCAAAATTTCTCCCCTCACCCCAATTCTTCATTTGTGTTGTTTTTTTTCTTTTTTTTTTAAATATCGCAATAAATATCATATTGTGAACTTCATATCGCAATATTATCGTTTCATAAGATTTTGATATCGTTCAACCAAAAGGAAACAGCTGATAAAAACATCACAACAGTCCACACGTAATCCACACGACTCCAACATCTTATAAAGCTGCGTGCTGGTAAGAAACAAATCCATTATTAAGATGTTTTTACACTTGAATGTGAGAGGACAACAGGAGATTGACTTTTTCACTGGGGGAAGTGTTATTATGGATTATAGACTCATATTTTAGCTGGAAGCCATGATTTGAAGTTAAAAACTACTTCATTATGAATTTGTTTATTACAAACACAGAGCTTTTGGCTTTACAAGACAATTATTGATGGACTGGAGTACTGTGGATTACTTGTGGATTATTTTGAATGTTTTTATCAGCTGTTTGGACTCTCATTCTGATGGCACCCATTAACTACAAAGGCTCCATTGGTGAGCAAGTGAAAATGCTAAATTTCTCTAAATCTGGTGAAGAAACAAACTCATCTACAGCTAGGATGGACTGAGGGTGAGCAAACATTCATCAAATTTTCACTTCTGGGTGAACTATTTCATAACATACAGCATTCCTGAATAAGTTCAAGGCACATATTTTCATAACTCAGAACTGTCTTTCTTCAACTTTACTAAATGAATGAGCATGCAAATCTCAAACCAGCAACAGATAAAGCAAGTGTGTGATCTTTTTTTAAATCAGTCTGTTCTTTTGGTGCTTGATTGTGCAACATCAAACCACGATTGCAGTAACAAACTGTGTCAGAAGTGAATATATGCAGCTTATAAAGTGTTTCTCTCTTCCTAAGCACATTATCACTTTGAGAAAGCTAATGCGTTCAGTGAACATGAGAGTGGATCTGCACTACAGCAGACTGCACTTCTGATTACAGATGACTGTACTATATAATGCTGAACATAATGTAAAATATTTTTATATGGGCAAATACTTTATGAGTGAGGATAATGGCTGATAATAAATGATTTCATTAGTAAATATGTAGGATAACAAACATTCTGGGGTGACAGTATTTAAAATTTATGTAGTAAGTGAAAGTGTGTCAATCATAATCCGTAAAATAGTTAAGCAATGCAGTTGTAAACCCCCCTGGAACACCACCAATGCACTAGCAACCATTCACACGTTTCATTTAGAAAATGTAAAAAAATGTGTTTTTCATTCCTAGTTAGCATGTGCACTGTACTTGGTACTTTGTTGACAGAAGCAAAGATAAAAGCTGCTGTTTTCCAGTAGTGGGCAGTATACTAACAATTTTCAGTTGAGCTCCATCCTGTAAGAATGCACTGCAGATTGACTTAGAAATTCTCTTTGACTGTAATGAAAGAGCTGAAGACACTTTTGTCAAACTGAAACTCTTTTGTCAAAGAACAATTAATGCCTAAAGATGCCAGCAATCACTATATTCAAAGTCAACATGAAATCAATAGTAACTCGATTTTCTGTCTTACTGACCCTTCTTGGTCTTATTATGAATGATTAATTACCTCTTTTTCAACCCCTCCAACTACTTTCTTATACACTGCGTTTAAAACTTTGAGGTCAATAAGGTTTGTTTTTTAAAAGAATTTAATACTTTTATTCAACACGAAATTGATTAAAAGTGACATTAAACACATTCAGAATGTTCTGAATGATTTATATTTCAAACTATTGCTTTGAACCTTTTTATTCATCAAAGCAATTCCAAAAAATGCGCAAAAATGTTTTCAACATTGGTAATAAAATTTCTGAAGCATAAAATCAGCATAGTAAAATGATTTCTGAAGGATTATGTGACTGAAAATTCAGCGTAACATCACAGGAATGAATTACATTTTAAAATATATTAAAATAGAAAACAATTATTTTAAATTGTAACATTTTTCACAGTGTTACTTTTAAATGTAAATCTGATCGAATAAATGCAGCCCTGATGAGCATAGGAGACCTTCAAAAACTGTTTTTGCTGCCGTGCTGCCCAGTCAATGATTTCACAGTTTTTTTTTTTTTTTTTTTGAACGATTCCTTTGAAAGGGTTCTGGTTCCTGAAAGCAAGAGACCAAGGCTGCTACATAACATCATGTTTAATGATCTAGAATAAATTCAAACGAGCTTTAGAGATAACCAAGTAAATAGATACCGTTTTTATGCTTGTGCCCTAGCAGCGAATCACACACAGGATTATGGGATATTATAAGAAGCAATAGATATTGCCTAAAACCTACATGATGAGAGCATCTTATCAGAAAGGCTGGTGAGCAAACTTGAATTTGGATACGCTCTGGGGCTTTCCTGCTTCTTTTACATTTTTTTTCAGGCTTCGATCCACTTTTTACTGTTCAATCCAGTCCACCTTTTTTTTCCCATAGTTTTTTAAACTTAATGGGTCTGGCTTCCAGTGTCATTCGCATTCAGCTATTTTTAGCTGTACAAAACAGCTTGTTTTGCTGCTTGATATTGCAGATTGGTGT
>JAHKKF010514539.1:0-14316 GCA_019740295.1 Labeo calbasu | reverse complement strand
TAAACAAGCGGGACGTGACACTCATTCATTCAACAGTTGACAGGAGTGACGGGCAAATGAAGCCTCTTGAAGCACCGAGACTTTCCTCTGACTGTTTCGGAAAAAGATTCAAAGCTTCGAGAGTGTCGAAAACAGCTTGATCTGGTGGTTAGTACAAAATAAAGCAGCCAAAAGCCTGTGAAGCTCCGTTGGAAGAAACATTTACCACAATTTGCATAGATCGATCCATGTTATATGCACAAATAAAAAACCTAACCGTGTGTGAGTGTGTTTGTTGATTTTTCTCTCTGATAAATTAATTTACCCATTGAATAGTGCCATTAAATGCCAGTACGAATATCAATATAATGTAACAGAAGAATAATGTACACATATATTAATTGCATATGGCATATATTTAATTTTCCTGAAATAATTAGTATTCTTCATATTACTTGTATGACTGGGTATTTAAAAATGTAATCAATAAATGGGTCTTAATGAAAATGTACTCGCAAAGTAAGATCTGGGGGTCGAACATTAGGACACGCAAAGTCTCTCTCACGAATCTCGCACATGACTGGACAGAAAGTGAGGCTTCTGCGAAAGGGATTTCTCTGTTAACAAGCCTCGAATCGAGGCTTTATCTGGCATGCCCTTTAACACAAGCTCTGATGTCTCGTTTCAAATGTCATTTCACTAGTTGACAGTCATTCAAGATTTAGCGATCCAAACTTGCTAATGATGTGGGAGCACAAATTTGAAAAGCATATGTTGTCCATAAGAACGTAATGACATCTCTCATAAAGGTGTCCATCTTTACAAAGTAAACAGTGGTCTAAAAAACATTTAGCTTGCCATATACTACGTCCACCGCCTCACCGGAAGTTGTACCCGCGTTCTTTTTTTACAGTAGCGCCCCCTGGAAACTTGTGGATAGGGGTGCTCCGATCAGGATTTTTGAGGCCGATCACTGGTCGCCGTTCACAGGAAGCAGTATCTGCCGATCCGATCACAGATACCTTTTTTAAAACTTTCTTTTTATCATGTAGAATTATTTATGGTGATACTCCAATCATGATTTATTTGAGGCCTGAATTTTTTCTATTTTCTAAACCCATATGTGTTGACTGTGTAACACAGTAGAGACTGTGCCAGACCTCTCACGGCACATGCATCATCGGTTTTAGATCGGTTTATGAGATCGGCCTTTTTAGAGACCGCCGATCAAACATCCCAAAGCAATTATTGGCCAGTAGTGATCGGGTCGCCGATCAATCGGAGTACCTCTAGTGTCTTACCATATTATTTCAATGTATTATCTTAATTATGAAAACAGTGGTTTGTAGTGCAGTCTGTTTTAACATTTACTACACGTTGTTATTCTTCTCGTTATTTCCCTACAGCAGCTAATGAACTGGGAATCTAGCGCATTCACAGAAAACAGCTTACTTCCACATTGAAAAGCAGGTGGATAATCATTTTTTTTACTTCACCAGGAGCCAACATGACTTGAACACCCAAAAGAGTCTCGCTGACTGCTGCAAAGACGAGCAGGCGTTCCTGCAGCGGCATTACCCGTCATTAGCCTCCCGCTGCGGCTCGCGCTACCTGGCTCGCACCCTGAGCCGACTGCTCATGCATCACATCAGAGACTGTCTCCCGGAGCTCAAGACGCGAGTCACGGTGCTCACCGCCCAGTACCAGTCTCGACTCAACAGCTACGGCCAGCCTGTGGAAGACCACAGTGCCACCTTATTGCAGATCGTTACGAAGTTTGCCACCGACTACTGCAACACCATCGAAGGCACTGCCAGACACATTCAGACCTCTGAATTGTGAGTACCTGAACTAACATGCTTTAGGATTTAAATTGCCTCTAAAGGTCTTTTCACATCAAAGGGATAGTTCACTCTGTAATCATTTGATTTGACCAAACAATTGATGGTAGCTACTGACTTCCATAGTACGGATAATATTATGTAAGTACACTACCAGTCAAAAGCTTTTGAACAGTAAGATTTTTTTTAAAGCAGTCTCTTCTGCTCACCAAGTCTGCGTTTATTTGATCAAAAATACAGCAGAAGCAGTAATAATGTGAAATATTTTTACTATTTAAAATAACTGCTTTCTATTTGAAAGTATTTTAAAATGTAATTTATTCCTGTGATCAAAGTGGAATTTTCAGCGTCATTACTCCAGTCGTGTCACGTGATCCTTCAGAAATCATTCTTGTATCAGTTATTGTTATCAGTTTTGGTAATTGATTATAAATAGTTAACAGTTCTTATTGTTATCAGTGTTTATCAACAGTTCTCACTATTATCAATTGTATTTGCTGTTCAAGATTTTTTTTTTATTATTATCAATATTTAACCAGAATTAACTATATTAACAGTTGTGTACATTTTTTTTTCAGGATTCTTTGATGAATAGAAAGATCTAAAGATCAGCATTTATCTGAAATAAAAAGCTTGTGTAACATTATACACTATACCATTCAAAGGGAGTCAGTATATTTTTTTGCAAAGTAAATAAATCCTTATTTAGCAAGGATACTTTAAATTGATCAAAAGTGATAATAAAGTCATTTATGTTACAAAAGAGTTCTATTTCAGATAAATGCTGTTCTTCTGAACTTTCTATTCATCAAAGAAACCTAAAAAATTCTACTCGGCTGTTTTCAGCTTAATAATAATAATAAATGTTTTTTGAGCAGCAAATCAGAATATTAGAATGATTTCTGAAGGATCATATGACACTGAAGACTGGAGTAATGATGCTAAAAATTCAGCTTTGAAATCACAGGAATAAATTAGATTTTAAAATATATTCAAATAGAAAACAGTTATTTTAAATCGTAAAAATATTTCAAAATTTTAGTGGTGAGCTAGGTGAGCAGAAGAGATTAAAAAAATCCTACTGTTCACAAACTTTTGACTGATAGTGTAAATTGCTACCATCATCTGTTCTTCAAAATAACTACTTTTATGCTCAACAGAAAAAAAAGAAAAAAAGGTTTGGAACAACTTGAGGGTGATTGAACAGTTTTCATTTTTGAGTGAACTGTCCCTTTAAATCAAATATTTACTTCACAAAAAATAATTTGACTTATTAAGGCATGTGTTTTCCAAAAGCATTACATTCTTTTGCTATTAAAATAGCATTATAGTTCAATCTAGGGATGCAACAAACTATTATTTTGATTATTTCAATTAATCTAAGGATTTTTACAACGATTACCTGACTAATTGTCAATTCTATGTTTTAAATTCATGTGTTTAAATGTTTAAAAAAAAATGTTTTAACCTCTTAATTGTTCAGAGCTCTTGCAGAGCTGTATAATGTCTTAAGTTCAGTTTATTCAAATTTAAGGTAAAAAAAAAAAAGTTTTAATAGACCAATTTGGAGTAGACATCACAGTTACGTCGCCTGCAGCTGCGCACACATAGTGGTTGCAGAAAAACAACAAGTGGTAACAAGTGGAGGTAAACGGGTAAAATCCATGCAATAAGAGGAAAAAAATATTTTTGTGCCTTTTGATGTCAAAATCGTAATGCAAATAATTTTTATAGAATACTGTCGTCGAAGACGCCATTTAAAGCTGAATGCAGACGTTTAAACGGACAGACAATGGATGAAAACTGCTATGAGTACTCTACTTTTAAAGCATAAATTTGATTTACACAATAGGTCTACATAATATTCACATATGCTGTTCATAAAGGACATATTGTATTAGCCCTACAGTTACAGCAGGAAATATTGTTTATTACTATTAACATTTTACACAACATTTATCTATTTTATCTCACAATTCTGACTTTTATATCTCATAATTCAGACTTTATAACTCGATTTAACTCAAAACTATTGAGTTTGTTAATTCTGAGGGGGAAAAAAAAGCCAGAAGTGTGGGGCATAGACTCTGAGCCGAGGGGAAAAGAGAAAATGACGAGTTGTTTTTCCCTTATTAGAATTGTGAGAGATAATTTTGGAATTGCAAGAATAAAGTCAGAATTTTGAAATATAAAATCTAATTTACATTTTTTTCAGTATAATCTATACTCTTTTTAAATCTAACTATTTTGTACCATATCATGTAATTCTCTCCCGGGTTTTCTGCAACCATGATGTGCGCGTATCCCAAATGTTTATCATTTTAAGAGGTCTTAAAGGGATAGTTCACACCAAACATGGTTGTCACCATTACTCGCCCTCTACCAAACATGGTAGAGGCAGTTGATGGTAGTCATTGATTTCTATAGTATTTTTTTCCATACTATGGAAGTCAATGGCTACCATCAGCCAACTGATCACAAATAACTTCTGTTGTGTTCAGCAAAAGAAAAACTCATACAGGTTTGGAACAAGTGAAGGATAAGTAAATGAGGACAGAATTTTTTGGTTAACTCTGAGACAGAAAAACAGGAATCCCAATTAAAAGTTCAGTAAAGCCAGCCAGTTTGAGTTTGTGATATGAGAAAGCTCTAGCCATTTTTGAGCGCAATAATCATCAGACAGTCAAAGAACGGCTCATAAACTGTTATTTGTGGAGCCACTTACTAAAGGTTGCCTTCTTACACCATGCCATTGAGTGTGACATACTGTCATTACCGAGGCTACATTCCTGCTAAATCTTTTTTTTGTGACTTCAGCAGCATCTCAGTTTGTCATTTTCGCACCGAAACTCGTGACAGATATCAAGCACACCATGTTTACTTTGTCCGCATGGCTGAATCTGACAGGCAGATAATCCGCGAGTCTGTCCAGCTCCTTATTTACACCCCGTTCGCTGTTGGATAAAATGCTGTTCATCTTTCATATCTGGCTAAGTCCACACCAGCTATCGATTAATTAAGTGCCTCGTATTGATGTTTTCTGGCTGGACGGTTGGCTGTGACTCCAGGCCTGTGTGAATGTGCCAATGTGCATGATTTTTAATTTTCGTGGACTGACTGACTGTGTGTGCATTTGTTAATTGTAGGTGTGGAGGAGCTCGTATCTGTTATATATTCCACGAGACGTTTGGAAGGACCCTGCAGTCTATTGACCCACTTGGCGGACTCACCGAGCTGGACGTTCTCACAGCTATTCGAAACGCTACGGTAAAATATTGACGTGTGTGTGTACAAATAAGCATATACAGTACTTTTTGTAAACCTTTGTGCATCTTCTTAACTTCCTTTTCTCACTTTCTTAAAAGTAAAGTGTGTAATTTCTGTGTCATAAGCATCACCAAATCAAATTGCACAAATATTGATAGTTGTTTTTTAAAAAGGTTTTTCTGAGACACAGTGTTATGGTATAATCCATTGTATTCATGTCCTCAACTTGAAGAGTTTTTGAAACTGCAAATAAATGATGGATCAGACTGTCGTTCCTAGAATTTTAAAATTGTGATTTCCAGGCCTCCTAAAATGAAAGAGTTTTTCTTAAAATAATTTCTTAAAATAAATAAAATCTTTAAATTAATTGAAATTCATTAGCGTTTATACACACTGCAATTCAAAAGTTTGGTGTTAGTCTCTTATGCTCATAAAGACTGCGTTTATTTGATAAAAATACAGTAAAGCAGTAATAATACAAAATATTATTATAATTTAATAAAGTTGTTTTGTGTTTTAATATTTAAAAAAAATAAATGTAATTTATTCCTGTGATCAAAGCTGAATTTAGGATCATTACTTATTTTAATATGCTGGTTTATTGTTCCAGAAACATTTCTGATTATTAATAAATTTTAAGAAAAAAACAAAGAAAAATTAAACTGAGCAGGGTTCAAACAAGTTTAACATGTGTTTTTTTATTATTTAAGGCCTGGAAAACCTTTGAAAATAACAATATTCCTTATTTGAAAGGTATTTGAAAAGTGCTTGAATTATTGAAAGACAGTATATCTTATAAATTACATTTTTTCAGTGAGCATTTTTTAAATTTTTTCAAAAACGTCTTTATTCACTTATTTCAGTTAATGTTTAGCGAGCTAGGCCAGTAGTAGTACTGACAATGTTGTGTAAACATGGCTGAAGGCACAAAAAGAGGAACAGATGAACCAAATCAATTGTCACTTATTCAAACTCGTGACTTCAATCACTCATTTCAAGCAATTCACTAGCAAAACCAGGTCAAATTAAAGGTGTGTTCACACTTGTCATGTTTGGTTTGATTAAAACTAACTCTGGTGTGGTTGATCTGTTAGTGCGGTTCGTTTGAGTAAGTGTGAACGTTGTCATCTGAACCCTGGTGCGCACCAAACAAGCGGACCGAGACTAAAAAGATGAGTCTCGTTCCGCTTCCAAACGAACTTTGGTGCAGTTCGAATGAAGTATGAACGCAACACAGACCAAATACCTCTAAACAAACCAAAAACATTATGACAAGATGCGACGCTATGGGACATGATTTCACAAAGGGAACAAGCGGTGTATCCAAAACAAAATGAACAGAGGGCAAATGTGGAGCAACGAGGAGGTAAAGTGCCATTTATGAGCACTTTATGAGTTTGCAGGTGGTGAAAATAAAATCATATACACGCAACAATGAGCGCATTTATTCCAGCAGACGGTGTTAGGTGTATGCGGCTTAAAGTGGTGTTGAGCAGAGCGATCAGTGAATGGGTATTTTGATGTCATTCACCTGCAGCGCTGCTTTAAGTCAAACTCACCTTTTCCTTTTTTTGGGGGGGGGTGTTCGTGAGTTCCATCACAAAATATACATCATTCAACCCGACCAATCAGGTTGTGAATGTATCACTATACCTTTAGGGTTGGTATCTTTAGGTTCGCTGTCAAAAATGCCAGTTTGAACGCAAAGCGGTCCAGGACCAAATTAATCATTTTCCTTTTTGGTTTGGAACAAATGAACCAAACGAACCAAACTGCAAGTGTAAACACCCTAAAAGAGCCATTCATTTTTTAATTTTGACATTGCTTGTAATGATAGGTGAAACTAAGCTTTCGAAACTCAGAATTAGTTAAACCATTGTGTTGCAAAATGATTTACTGTTTTGAAGCGCTTCAATCAAATTGTGTATCGCGAATCATTTATTTCAGATAAGAACTTCAAATCACATTTCGGAAATCATTTGCTTTAGATTATACAATACGCACTCTAAGTCCTTATTTGAAATGTTCGTGGGTTCGTGAATCTTGCTTTAGATCGGAACTTCGGAGCACAAATCATTTGATTCACTTCAGGACTTCGGAGCGCGTATCGTGAATCATTTGATTTAGAACGGAATGGATTCAATTGTATTGAATGATTCAAATCAAATGATTTGTGATACACGATTTGAAGTTAAAATCTAAATCAAATGATTTGCGATACGCAAAGTTCCGTTTTAAATCAAATCATTCGCTGCCCACGCTCCAAGTCCTTTTCTGAAATGTTCATGGGTTCGCGAATCTGTTGCTTTAGATCGGAACTTTGGAGCAGGAATCATTTGATTCACTTCAGGACTTAGGAACGCGTATTATGAATTGTTTGTTTCAGATCAGGATTTCGGAAAAAAACATTTTTTCTAAAAAAAATTTCTTAAACAGCAGAAAACATCAAACCATTAAGGCAGTACTGCTATTAAAACAAAACTAAAAAGTATACACAAATAAATATCCCTTAAGAAAATTATTTCACTATAGTAAAAGAGTAGTATACTTTGGAAAAGGAAAGGAAAGGAAAAGAAAGGAAAGGAAAGGACGTGTGGCCAAGTGCGGTGACCCATACTCGGAATTTGTGCTCTGCATTTAACCCATCCAAGTGCACACACACAGTAGTGAGTAGTGAACAAACACGCACGCACGCACACACACCGTGAACACACACCCGGAGCAGTGGGCAGCCATATTGCTATCTCTGCAGTGCCGGGGAGCAGTCGGTGCCTTGCTCAAGGGACTCACCTCAGTCGTGGTATTAAGGATGGAAAGAGCGCTGGTTATTCACTCCCCCGCAACCTTTCAGTTACAAGCCCGACTCCCTAACCGTTGGGAGCCACGGCTGCCCCATAATGCTTGTAATACTTTAGTAGTAATGCTTTGCATGCGCTTTACTTTATTTTTGCCATTTTTTATTAGTATGCTTTTATCTATTTATCTTTTTCAGAATTTGAAAGAGAAGACACTGCTTGTTAAGTAAAATCTCTGATTGAAGTCCTTGAAAATCAAAAAAGTAGTGCTTGAAAAGTCCTTGAAAGTCCTGGAATTTCATTTTGCAGTATCTGTACAAACCCTGACTGAGTAAAGTCAGGGCTCTAAGCTTACTTTTCTTTTTAGGAGCACTGTATTATGTATTTTCATATGTTTAATGATGCAGAGGTGGCATGAGTGCAATCAATTTCATAAATTCATGTTGAGATTAATGTTTTAAATATTGAACATAGAAATATTACATGATTTAAATAACTGACAAGATACTTTAAAAAGGAAACTAAATCTGCCAGTAGGTGGCGGCAAGTCACTGATTAAATTACTGAATCATTCATTCATTTGATTCATTTGGATGGCTGATTCATTCAGGAATAAAGCAATTGACTGTCTATGAATGGAAAATTGAATCATTGACTCACTGGATTTATTTTAAAAATGTACGTTCATTCATAAACTAAACACCGCTGTGTTTGAATGGAGATGCGAAGCGGCTCAGTTGTGACTTGTTTCAAACTATTTTTGATGGCGAAATAGAGCAAAATCAGGCAATAGTGTTATAGTCAGACAATGTAAGTCATTTAATATTAACTTCTTGTTTATTTAACGGTTGTATTAAATCAATATCTCATTTTCAAACTCCCTTAAAAATCATTAAAAGCTGTCACTCATCTTAGTCCCATCATGATCAACGAAGCTCTCAACACTGCACAATGAATCTCTTATTTACACTTTGTTTATGAAAGGATTCATGTGATATGTCTGTGATACATTACGCAACATTGCAAAAACACGTAGAAACCTTTGAAGTCTTAATTATTGAAATCTTTGACTGGTGGTGTACATATTATAGTAAAATATTTATGTACAATTTCTGCTGATAGAAATTGTTCTCTGTGATTACAATCACAATTGCATTAATCATTATAATGAATAGCTGTAAAGTCCTGGAAAATTATTGGTCAGAATTTGTGGATGCACTATTACACTTATACAAGAGATCTGGGTTGATTGTATTTGGTTGTTGTTTTGGATATAGGGTCCTCGACCGGCGCTGTTTGTTCCTGAGGTCAGTTTTGAGCTGCTGGTGAAGAAACAGATCAAGAGACTGGAGGAGCCCAGCCTGCGCTGTGTGGAGCTCGTGCACGAGGAACTTCAGAGAATCATCCAGCACTGCTCTGCCTACAGCACGCAGGTGCTTCGTTGACTATTAATATTTGATGTAGAACATCCTTGCTTATATTAGAACATGAAGTTAGATGGAATAGTTCACTCAAAAAAATGGAAAAATTCCCCCTCAGTCCATCTAAGATGTAGGTGAGTTGTCGAAATGTAGGATTACATCACTTGCACACCAATGGATCCTCTGCAGTGAATGGGTGCCGTCAGAATGAGAGTCCAAACAGCTGATAAAAACATCACAATAATTTTCACTTCACAAGATGTTCATTGTTCATTGATGAGTTGGAGTGGTGTGGATCACTTTTGTGATGTTTTGATCAGCTGTTTGAACTCTCATTCTGACGGCACCCATTCACTGCAGAGGATCCATCTGTTCTGATTAAGAAACAACTCACTGACATCTTGGATGAGTACATTTTCAGCAATTTTTTTTTTTTATTTCTGGGTGAACTATTCCTTTAATGCGTTCGTGCCGTCAAAACCAGATCCATTTTTGAGTAGTGCATTTTGTGACTCAATTTTCATAAATATTTTGGATGAACTAGGGAGGAACCATTGTGGCATGAATGTTGGAATGTTTTCTGCATAGTACATCAAACTCTGTTATTTCAAACAAGCAAGAAAAATTCTGTTTCCCATTTCTACAAAATGAAATGTGAAGCGGAGAGTGAAAGCTTTTTCCAGGCACAACAGATTGACACACTCACAGACTCAGAACAAGCTGCATTAGGATTCTGCTCCTCGTTCTGCTCTTATCTTCTCTGTCCTGCTGCCTTCACTGTGTACATTTGTTTTACATTAAACATTTTTTTCGCTTTCCTCTGTTATATATGTAAATTTAATGTTAGAAAGAGTGCTGGCGGGATAGTGGAGAACAGTTTTGATGCTCGTAATATTTGGATCTAATATTTGTTCGGTGAATATTATGCTTTTACACAGAAAGTGTAAAAATGCTTTCAATTATTGACAGCTAACCTGCCGTATGTATGTGTGCTTGTTTATGTCCGAAGGAGCTCCTGCGGTTTCCCAAACTGCATGACTCTATTGTGGAGGTGGTTACCAGCTTACTCAGGAAACGCCTGCCCATTACCAATGAGATGGTAGGAACACATGCACAATCACACCTACCACTTATACTTACCTTAAGGCTGTGTGTTACAGTAAATTAATCATGATTAAGGGCTGTTTTAGACGTAATGCAGTCTTTTTAAAACTGCAGAATCATTAATTAATAAAAAAACTTAATGTATAAATGATATATAATTACATTTATTAATTACAATATGAAATGAGAGGTCAAAGTTTTGTCCAGTTTGAAGTTGGACAGTCAGTGTTTCAACAGTTTCTGGGTTACTTTTTGTTCAGGTCTGGAAAAGTATGGGGTAAAAGCAGAGTATGGAAAAATAGTTGTTTTTCCAGACTTTTGCCTCTATTTATTTTTTTTATAATAGAAAATTAAGAATTTAATGAAAATTTATTGTACAAGATGTGGAGTTTCATGGCAGCTGTTTAGTGATTCTTTATTGATTGTCACATATGAGTGAATGCATTCAAGGTGCACTTTTTCATTATGCAAAAATCAGATTTTAAGCCTATTGGGTTTCTTCTCACTATATTCTTAGCACCAAATTACATAGCCTTAAGGACCTTTGAAAAAATAAAAGATATAGAGACTTTGTGCGCCCAAAAAAAAAAAAAACACATTAAACTTAGCATATAGAGCAATGCACACTGATCCACCTATTGTGCCATCAGCCCATTTCACGGTGTAGTTTCTTGGCTGCCACAGACTATGCGTTAAAGAGACCTAAGGCCTTGAAAAATGGCATGCTGCCCTAAAGAAAGCCAAATTTTAAACTCTTTTTTTACAGTACAAGTCTTTTCATAGACCCTTGAACTTGGCAAATTTTATGCCATCAGCCCATTTCGTGTCATGGTTTCTCTGCCGCCACAGATGATGTGTTAAAATGCACATTAGGCCTTGAGGTACTTTTTTAGAGGTACTACCATAAGAAAAGCCAAATTTTGTGCAAGTACATCTGTTAATTCATGTACATCCATGCTCTTATTTTATTCATATGAATAGTTTCTAGAGGGCATAAAGAAGTTTTTTGTGTGCATGTAAAAGTCTCTATTTTTTATTTTTTTTTTATTTTAGGGGCTTTGTATGTTGTCGTTTCAAGAAAATCAATGAAAAAACCCTGAGAAAATGATGACTGTACTATATACCAAATATAAAGCTGAAAATTATGATTTATTTTTGTTACATATAGTCTGAAAATCTACTTTACCCTTATTTTTACATCTTTACAATCTTATAGCTTTACAATGTTATAATGTTGTGATGCCTAAATTTACAATGCGAGTTAGAATTAAGGTGAAACTAAATTTGTCAAATCTGTGTGGAGAAACAATTCACCATCACCATTCAACATAATTCCTGATTGCAAGGATTACTATTGAAATAACTGGATTTCATCAAAACTCCACAGTTTAAAAATTCACCAAAGAATGGTAAATATAACCACGTCCTAATTGATTTTAAGTTTTAGTGTTGTATTCTAATTTTTTTAAGATAAAATAATGTATAATGTAAGTATCAGCCATTTATCGGTTAAAAGTGGTGTGTTGCATTCTAAATTTATTCAGATTAATTATTGTATAATGTTAATATCGAGCATTTATCGTTATTGGTTATCAGTGGGGTGTTGTATTCTAAATTTATTAAGATAAAATAGTGTTTAATATTAATATTAGCCCATTATCAGTTATCAGTGGAAACATTAAAATAATTATTGATATTGATATCACACAGTATTATTATTATTTTTCTAATTTATTGGTATCAGTTAATATTGGATATGTAATTGTGAATGCTTATTTCCCCTATTGTTACATTTCATTTCATTTTGCCATCATCCAACACTCAATTACAGGTGATCTTTAAAAACACTAACAGCACCATTAATTGTAATCTTTAAGTCATAATAAAATTAAAGCCTATTTTAAGGTGCTGTTATTTTGGCAGAATTTCACAGGCTAAAAGTCCATTGTCTATTGTCAGTAATATAGATGTATGAAGCACATCTTACACTGAAGTCACTTTCAAACCAGTGCAGCCAATAATGCCTGATTAACTGGAACTTGCAAAGTCACCAAAAATCTGCAAGAAAATTGCAGAAAAGTAAATGGGATTTAATTGCTTTTTTTGTTTGTTTGTTTTTTAGCGTTTGTTTTCTAGTGTTAATATTGGCTATTTATTGGATATTGTTGGTAACACTAAAATAATTAACAATATCAAACTTCAGCCTTACTTACAAATAAATACATTCTTACCCCAGACACACACAATATATATCATCCATCAAAAATCCTGAGCATGTGACACATTCACAGCACAGTTTTGGTTAATTCAGAAAATGTGTCAGGATGTTTACTGATGTTTACTTCTTCTCAGGTTCATAATCTAGTTGCAATCGAGCTGGCCTATATAAACACCAAACATCCTGATTTCACGGACGCTGCCCAAGTGTCTGCATCTGTCAACAGCCAGCAGGTACTGAAACTCTCCGTTTCTGAATCTCTCTCTCTCCAAATCCAAACAGGATTAGTTTTTGTTTTATCGTCTCTTTCACAGGCGGAGTCTGGGGATGGAGGTAAGCGATGGAAGAATGAGAAGATGCCGTCAGAGGAGAAAGGCCCCGTGCCGGGTTTTGGGAGTCCCACTAAAGCTGTCAACCTGTTGGACACGGTACTATCTCATAACTACAATACCTGCACGTTCAAAGAATTCCGTGAAAGACTAACAGCTTCTGAAAATGCTTCTGTAGGCCGTGCCAATATCCCGCAAGCTGAGCACTCGAGAGCAGAGGGACTGTGAGGTCATCCAGCGGCTCATTAAGTGCTACTTCCTGATCGTGCGCAAGAGTATCCAGGACAGGTCAGATTCGTAGTGCCTGTCTGTGTAGGAGCCAAATAATTGGATGATCAGGAGTCACTTGAGTTTCTGTTTTCTGTAGTGTGCCAAAGACGGTCATGCATTTCCTGGTGAATCATGTGAAAGAGCATTTGCAGAGTGAGCTGGTCGGTCAGCTCTACAAACAGCCTCTGCTGCAGGAGCTGCTCATCGAGTCTCAGGAAACTGCTCAGCAGCGCACCGAAGTTGCGCAGATGCTGGAGGTATGTCTGTGTGTCTTTTGAAGTACATTTAAACCTCTTAATGCATTGGGGTAAGTTTTGACCTGGAAGAGATAAATAAACATTTATAAAAATATATAATATATAATAAATGCACATTTTTTAAAAATTTTGTTTATTTATTTTATTTATTTTTAGATATGTAAGAGTTATTTCAGACATATAACCATATTTTTAAAAAGTTACACCTTAGCTATTTTGGCTTGCATATCAACTGAGGCTTTACACCTGATATTATGCTTTTTTTTATGTTTGTTTTTGCTCTCTAAAATAGTTAACCTTTTCCCCTTTACTTCACAAACACTTAGCACTTAATTTTGTTGATAAAAATGAATATGCATGCCTATTTTAGAAACCATTGCTGTGTGAAAAACTAATTTTATGACAAAAAAAACCTGTTTTTGAGCAGTCATGAGTTAAAAGTTCCAAGGAATTTAGTTCAGTCCATTAATTTCAGTTAATAGTGGTAATTCTCAGATGTTCTTGTACATTTCATAAAATTATATGTTTAAATAAAATTTCTCATACATACACTACCCTCCGAAAGGGGTAGTGTATGTATGAGAAAAGTGTGGTTTTGGACGAAATCAGCATAAACCATTTTTCGGTGCATATACATTAAAGTAACTTGACATTATCATTGAAGAGCAGCAATAATAATTTTCATTTTGATGACATAATAATAGAAATATATACATGTCAAAGTCAGACATGCCCCTTGATGCCTGGTTACTGGTTTAAACTTGGCCCAGGTTTTTAAAAGATTTTTGGGTCAGCACACCTTAATAGCTTCAACAATTGATTGACAATTAAGTTT
>JAHKKF010514537.1:0-13956 GCA_019740295.1 Labeo calbasu | reverse complement strand
TATTTTTCATTTTACAAAACATTTTAAGTCTCAAATACTAAAAAATGCTATTTTCTTGAAACTAAAAACCCTTGTCAGACCAATAAAATTATGCAAATGTTGTCCCAACTAGTCAAACACAGTTGTCTGAGCAAAGAATTTCATATTGCTGAAATTTTAAGGCTTTGTAAGTTCCCAGCATGCTTTGCAGCATGAATAAATTATTCAGTTACTGTTATAGAATTATTGTTTTGCTGTTTGCTGACTTGATTTGAACTTTTTTGTTGTTGTTGTTTTGTCATTATTGTTAGTTATTTGTTGTACTGTGACGTAAAGATCTAATCTTTTTAATATTTGCTGATTGCCACCGTTCTTGTGGTTTGTGTGTCTAGTTTTGAGGCCTAGACACTTTCAACCACTTATATTCATTCTAAATTCTATTGCAAACTAGTTGTGTACTCAAAGTTTACTATTGTTATACTGCTAGAAAGTGGGCCAATTTAGTTTCAAGGAATATTAGTATTAGTATGCTGATATTTGTATACTTACTACATAAAGTATATTTAAAAATATACTTGAACTTTATTTAAGTATACTTAAATAAACTTCAAGCATACTTTTTTTTGGTAAGGGCTTACAGCTCACACTTCTTCAAGCAAAACTGAATGTGCAAAAGCCTAAACGAAAAGCCTTTGCCATACCCACTTTTTGTTGATTTCTGTAACTAGGATTGTCATAGAGACAGACTTGACATCTCTGGACACATTTCAGCATTTTTTGTCAGGTACTGGGGACATTTTATGCCATCATTAGTTTTATTCTATCCCACAGCACCTAGGTTTAGATTTATTTATTTTTTTAATAGTCACTGATGCTCTCCCAGCTGTGGTTAAGTGTGCGTGAGATGTATTGCTTCCCTGCAGTCTATTGTACTGGCGTTTAGCTGAACGGATTTCAGGCAAACTGAGAGGATATCCGTGAGAGACAACCTCGATGGAGAATTGCACCCTCAGTGCTGAAAGGAGGGGATTGAAGCCGGGCTTTGTAACCCGCTGATCACCGGTTTTCCCAGCACCTGCTGTTTCCTTTGTGAGAGGTAGAGAGTGAGTGAGAGAGATGCTTAATAGATCGCATTTCTGAAAACATCCTCTCTCCGGCTGTGATGCTGAGGATTACCAACATGTACAGTGAACACACACAGTATCTCTCTCTCTCGTTCTTATCTAAATCTGCTTTAAATCCCAAATTGCTTGTCAAAGGGATAAAATTAGAAGGCAAAACACAGAGACTGACAAACCAGATCACATGCTGTTTGCACCTGGCTACAGCAATTAAAGCTCTGATGACAGAAGAGGATGTCTTCTAATGTGGCCTATCAGCGCTTTCACACATAGAGTAGTCTCTTCTGTCTGCGTGCCGCTTGTGATCTGACTGCAATTCCATTACAGGCATTTGATGCTCATGATCTGAAGCTCTGAATGCACATCAATACAGCAGATATACCTTATAGACAGCCTGGCAGACTGCAAATGTGCAGCAGCATCTTTAGAGGTGCACACAAGGTGCCATATGCTCCATGACACATGATACTGTACACACATGGATAGACACATAACAACATGCACAACTGCACACGCTCTAATTTAAACGGGATAAAGATGAAATATGACAACTTTATACACTGTAGATGTGGCCTTTGTTGCTTCATTCTACCCAATAACCCTTTAAAGGGATAGTTCACACCCCAAAAAATATTTACTCACCTTCACAACATTCCAAACCTGGATGGATTTCTTTCTTCTATAAAACACAAAAGAAGACATTTTGAAGAATGCTGATAGCCAAATAGTTTGGGTGACCATGGCAAAGAAAAAAAAAACGCTGAGACATTTCTCAGAATATTGTTCTCAGAATATGTTTCCACAGAAGAAAGTAAGTTTTGGAACAACATTAGGATGGGTAAATGGAACAGATTTGTTTTTATTTATTTATTTTCTTGGTGAATTTCTACCACTTTAAAGATGCAAATCCAAATTCAAAGAGTTGTTTCTCGTACCCCTGGCTCCTCAGACTCAACACTCATGCAAGTTTCCAGATTGAGGACACACAAGCACGGAACGAGCACAGATGTAAATGGTAGGTGATGAGCCTTACACTGTAAGTTGATGAGTTGATTGGTTGATTTACAAAATCCATCAAAAAAGCTCTATGATTTTGGAGACATTGTAGGTTGCATATAATCTGTGATCTCTGATTCAGTTTGTTTGCTTCCATGGCCGAAATGCACTGTGTTTTCCAAAAACTGGCAACCTGGGGTGTCAAAGTACTACTGGGTAAACTGACAGTGAATCACACAGACCACAACAAAAACGGACATTCCGACTTGGATGCACATTTTAAGGTGTGCGCATTTTAATAACTTGCTATAGCATTGTTTTTCAGAGAAACAAGCGTGTTTCCTAAATATCTGCAAATACGCTATGGTATTTTTATGTTTTCTATTTTAATTTATTTTAAAATGTAATTTACTTCAGTGTCACATGATTCTTCAGAAATCATTCTAATATGTTCAGAAAACATTTCTTATTTTGACCTCAAAATTCTAGGATGAACAGAACTTTTACATCATCTTGAAATAGCAATCATATGTATGTCTTTACTGCTGCTTTTGAATGTGTCCTTGCTGAATAAAAGTATTAATTTTATAAATAAATAAATAAATAAATAATCTTGCAGAGCAGCAGTGCGTGTATATATATATATATAAATATAAATTTAACTATATATATATATATATATGTAGATATATAAAATAATCAATTTTGATTGTAAGCTACCAAATGAACAAGTGCTTAAAGGCATCACTACATCAGTGTGCTGCCCTTTTCTAACTTCATAAGCTAACTAATACACAAATAAAATAATATAAAGATGTATATAAAGATAACAAAATCTAACAGCTGTGGAAATAAATCTGCATCTTTTATCCTAAGGGACAGAAGAAGTCAGGTTTAGATTTTTATTTTTTTAAAGTTGGTATTTGATAGAAACCATGATGCCATTTACTCTATCTGAACAAGATGTCCAGGATCTCTGGCAGAAAAATAGGCCCATAATATTAAAGATCCAGCAGTATATTTAACTGCGGGAATGGGCTACTTTTTACCCCTTTTTGCACCAAAGCCATCTTGAGTGTTTGCAGACAAAAAGCTTTTTTTTTGTTTGTTTCATCTGACCATAGAAGCTAGTTCCATTTGAAGTTCCAGTCATACCTGACAACTGAATATGCTGGAGTTTGTTTTTGGATGAGCGAGCAGGATTTTCTTTGAACCCTCCAAATAAAATAATACTGTTTTTTTTTTTTTTTTTTTTTTAATCAGAATTAAAAATTTATTTCAATTATTTTTAAGAATTAAAAATTATCTAATTTTGGAGTTTGACAATGAACAACCATGCTTGGGACGGCACTGATCACAACCCACAGCTATACATTGTACGCAAATGAAGAAACACATTCAGACATTCAGAAAAACACTCTTCCCCCTCCACACACAGCTCTCATAGAACACGTGACATAAACAAGCCAAAATTCTTTACATTTCTTAAAATAATCATTTCTGAACATTAAACATTGATTGTCAGTCTTTACTCAACTGTTTCTTGTGGTTTCTCATTAAAATCCATAAAAGTAAATAGGGAAAATTACCTTGCTAATGTAATTAAAATAGCATAGTTTTATAATAGTGGGGCACATTGTAACGCAGTGTTACAATGTTCCCCATCTGCGCGACTGGAATTTAAAACTGGTTAGTGTCTTATGCCAATTAGCAAAGCATTAAAAAACTATCAAAACAGATAAATAACAGATTGGAGATTAAACTATGAAAATTTATTTCCACAGCTCATATTTTTCCAAGGGTGCCAATATTTGTGGAGGGCACTGTACATGTACATTTCTTCAGTGTAGGTACATCACATTATACAGAGCCTTACAGTAATTTTTCTTCACCTCATGCATTTGAAAAACAAACATCCAAACTTTTGGGGGGATACAATCTTTCTTTTTTTTGTCCAAGCTGCTCTTCTCCATACTGTGAAAGTGAATAGTCAACTTAGCTGTCCAGTTTCAGTACATAAAGTTATCATATGCCTTTAAAAGACCTGGAATATAGTGTATTAATTGTACTGACCACTCATACGATTATTTTATTTTGATCCAAAATGGTCCCCATCTACTTTCACTGCTTGCCACTTGTGTTCCATTGAAGTCATATACCAGTTTGGAAAGGCATGAGAACGAGTCATAATAATAGCCATTTATTTATTTATTTATTTGTGAACTATCCCTTTAATAACCCAAGTAAGCAAGCCAAAGGCGACAATGGCAAGGAAAAAGAATGCATCTGAGCTTGTCTTGACTAACGCTATTAGTGGACCTCAGGGGGAAAAAAGTGATAAAAAATGTACAGTGCGACCACTTTAATAAGTGCTGTGCAAGTGTATTGTTGTAGCTCATCTATTATGTGTATTCACAGCGCTCAGGGAGGGTCCGGTGGCTCCGGTGGAATCATCTCACTGCTCAGGGGAATTTCCTCCGAGAATTTCTTCCTAAACAGCCCATTTGCGTGACACTAGAAAGGCAAACAAAATTGTTTAAACCCTTTATTTGCATTTGCACCCTCACTTCCTCCCTCTTTTTGTATTGTATTGTATTTATTTATTTTTTAAGACCAGGATTCTCACTAAATGGAGAAACAACATTACTGCACAAGTTTCCCTAGCAGAGAGGAGTAAATTATAAAGCCTGTATTTCCCAGACAAAGAAATGCATTTCTCCTGAATTGGTATGCTGCTGAGTATGGAGATGCTATTTGTTATTTTCTCTCTGATAGTTGCAAAGAAAACACATTCACCTCCATTAAAATGTGCAAGGTGTCGGTAATGACCCCCTTTTGCCACCTGTCTGCGCATATCAGTTTGGTTACCATGCACAGGAAATAATGCAACCATGTGATCCCCTGTCAATTGTGTTTGTAAATTGTTATTTTATGTCTTTTAAACCTCTACAATGTTCTAGAAAAGCCAGCCAAGCGTTTAACATAAAAATATGTCCGTTAGGGACGCATTGTTTTACTAAACTTCCCAAAAATACAATTAAGCCTGCATATTTGATTTTGGCTGGTGATCCCAGAGTCCCGTTTCAAAAATTAAATTATAGATGGGATGTTAATTAGTAATAAACAATAAAAGGAACTTGAAAGAATAGAGAAAATTAAATCTCACCAGCTCGCAGGCCTCAGGGTGAGACGTCTCAACAGTCCCAACAAATCTTGGCTGTCAAATTACAGATTTATGCAGCATGAGCTCAGGAGAAGCCTGACGCCTCTGCTTGCCGCTTTTAAGCGATTCTGAGTCAGGCACGCTGGTTCTGAGCGATCGAGCATCATTCCAGATCCAGTCATGCCATCTGAAAGAGGAGTGGAATATAGTTAGTGTGAGCTTGGCAAATGTTTATACCAGAAGCCAGGTAATGCGGATAACTAGTCCAACCCTGTCAATCACATGTCATAGAAATCAAATTAATGAGAAAGAAATTATAGCATGCAGGCTTATATATCACTATCCCACATTGTATTCAGTTTACTCTATTCAGTTAAAGGAACAGTTCGTCCAAAAAATGAAACTTTTGCCATTATTTACTCATGCACTCTCAGCTTTTTCCTCATACAAAGACATAAATCTTTGAGACCACCATTATGCCGTGTCTAACATTATTCCTTTCTCCCCAATGGAGGGCACTGTTTGACAATAAGGTCGAAATAATATCCAGTTTGATTAAACTTTATTTATGCTTCATAGCGTAAAAGCACGCAAAGTACAGTGGCGATTTCGCAGCAGAGAGATTGCGTGTTAGTTTCATCTTCTTCTAGTCAATAAGCTTTGCTTGTAAGTCTATTGTTTATATTCGTTATTTTTTATACTTAATTTTATACTTATTTCTTATATTGTTTTAAGTAAGCATTTTTGTTTTTATTTTTGCAGTTTCACAAAGAATGTAGATTGATGAGTAGAACGGAGATTGAACTAACTGTTAAATGACTGCACACAGTCGAATCAAGTAAAGAGAAAAATTATCGGTCATCTCCTTACAATGTTTGGCTATCTGTATGCATACTCGACACACATGCATGCAGAGGACAGAATAGTGAAAAAGTATCATCACGACCGGTAGAACACAGTACTTACAAGAAGGACAGCTATCCTGTTATTTCACCCATCACTCTCAAAGAGAAAACTCTCTTTGATAAGCTGGACTGTTTCCCTAAAACCAGCAACAAAGAACCCCAAAGGTTAGAGTCAGCGAAGCTTGGAGGCTACTTACCTGGACTCTCTTACCTAGACGCAGTGCGGGGTGTTGCACCAATTGTCAGCAAGCTCCCTTCTAACCTCCAAGAAAAGTGGATGTCCCAAGTGTCCCAATACAAGCTTTAGTTCCAGGTACCATATCCTCCATTCACATTTTTCATAGATTTTGTATGCAGGGATGCCTACATGTGCAGCGACCCACGTTTCACATTCCACTTATGTTCAACTGCCTCTGTAAAGCCAGAGAAAAGAGGTGGACCATTAAAAAGCTTCATCTCTACTCACAAAACTGAGATTGCACAAACAACCAGCTCTACTGATTCGCCGAACAGTAAACCAGATATCAACAGACAATGCCTCATTCATTAAAAAAACCCATCCCTCAAATGATGCAGAGCCTTCAGAGCTAAGAGTACTGAGGAATGGAACATGTAATATCTGTTTCAGATGTTGTTCTTCAAATGATCATGTGGCTAGAGACTGTGATGCTAGCATACTGTGCACTGAGTGTGGCAGCAACAAACATGTCACAGCCCTTCATCCTGGACCACCTCCATGGATGCTAAAAGTACCCAACGCAGATCATGGTAGGGTGAAGGAAAGTGCAATCCCTTCCATTAACCCTAAATGTGCAGAGGTCTGTGGAGGTACTAATAGTTCACAATCTTGTTCGAAAATCTGTCTCATGAAAGTTCACCCCAAGGGAAAGCCAGACAAATCACTGAACGTCTATGCTATACTTGAAGATCAAAGTAATCGTTCACTTGCCAGGTCTGAGTTCTTTGACCTTTTCAATCTCAAGAGCACAGAATTTCCCTATACCTTGCGTGTGTTCTGGAATTACAAAAATATCTGGGAGGTGAGCTAGGGACTTCATCGCACACCCTCTAGATGGCAGTCTTTTCAGTCCCAAACCCTATGCTCATTGAGTGCAACTGCATGCCTGAGGACAGGTCGGAGATATCCATACCCGAAGCAGCAAAACACAACCCACATCTCAAATCTATTGCTCATCTCATCCCTCCTCTAAACCAAACTCTCAAATACTTCTCCTTCTCGGACATGATATCCTTTAAGCCCATAAGGTAAGAGAGCAATGCAATGGGCCACAAAAATGCTCCCTATGCTCAAAGACTGGAACTAGGCTGGGTTGTGGTCAGCATGGTCTGTCTTAGTGCTGCTCACAAGCCCTCAACTGTGAGTGTTTACCGCACAAACATGGACGTCTGTCCTGCTTTAGCCCATGTCCCAATAAGATCTACCTCAAGGAGAAATTAACTGCACAGCCAAGTGTCAAAGCCTCTCTGTTTCCTCAGTTTGCTCCCAGCCCATTAACAACCTCAATCTTCGAAAGAATTAAAGATGATGAGAAGATGGTCCCCTCAGTTGAGGATAGGCAGTTCATTCAGTTAATGGACAAATAAATATTCATGGATGACACTAATAGCTGGGTAGCACCCCTCCCCTTTCGTTCGCCCAGACAACGCCTTCCAAACAACAGAGAGCAAGCTCCGAGTCATTTCAACTCATTCACACTCTACATAAGAAATCTGAGATGAGAGAGCATTTCGTGGAGTATATTCTTTGATAATGACCATGCTGAGCCAGTTCCTCTTGTGAACCCAGGGGAGGAGTGCTGGTACTTACCCTCCTTTGGAGTCTATCAAAAACGCAAGCCTGGTCAGATTCGTGTAGTTTTTGACTCCAGTGCCCAGTTCCATTGTGTATCTTTGAATGATGTGCTGCTAATGGGCCAAGATGTAAACAACAGTCTAGTAGGGGTACTTATACGATTTAGGCATGAGCCAGTACCCATCACTGTGGACACAGAGCAAATGTTCCACAGTTTCATTATCAAAGAAGATCATAGGAACATTCTCCGCTTTCTGTGGTTCAGGATCAATGACACCATGCTGCCTTGTACGGTGAAGTGGAGTTTGGTGCAGACGTGAGACATTTCTTTGAAAGACACTTCTGCATTGACAACGGACTTAAGTCACTTCTCTTTATCAATAAAACAATAGGTTTGCTTAAGGCTACCAAAGATATGGTCACTATCTCTCTAACCTAAGACTCTACAAAATAGCATCCAACTGCTCAGCTGTGATGCATGCATTCTCTCCATCCGACTATGCTAAAGACTTATACAAACAACTGAATCTAAACACTGATTCACCCCCTTTTACAGCGAAGTCTTGGCTTGAGTTGGGATCTCCAGAACGATGCAATCACATTCCATATCAACCTGAGTGACAAACCATTCACATGCAGAGTTCTGGTGACTGGAAATTGTTTGACACACTCGGCATGGTTGTGCCAATTAGCATCCAAGGAAAACTGCTACTCCGTGAACTTTCAGACTGGGATGCCCCCCTTGCAATGGAAAAGGAAGTAGAATAGAACCTCTAGAAAAGACACATTGCAAGACTTAGAGCAGCTCAAAATTCCCAGAACTTACACTCCAATGTCCATTTCTCACTCAGTAAGAACAGAGATTTGTGTCTTCTCGGATGCATCTGTTTAAAATATATCAGCAGTTGCATACTTGAAAGTAACAGATCATGATGGAGTGTGTCACATCAGGTTCAAAAGTCAAGCTAGCCCCACAGACAGTACACACAGTTCCCAGACTTGAACTGTGTGTGGCCGTCCTTGCAGTTAAAATAGAACAGCCCACAGTCCTCTAACACCCTCTTGTTATACCTGGCCATAGTTACAAAGCAAACCCTCTTAACAAATCATTACCATGAGAAAGTAAATTATCAAGGTCGAATCTTTACAGAAGGAGCAATCTACACTGGAGGATTCTGAATAGTTGGAGCAAAAAGACACATTAGTGGCATCCTTTGCAAGTGCATCACTTGCCGAAAACAGAGAGGTAAAACAGCTGAACAGAAAATGGCAGACCTTCCTCCTGACCTCATAAGCATGGAGCCACCCTTTACTAACGTGTGGCAAGACAACAAACCTAATATCAAAGAAGGAGACCTGATCTTTCTGAAAGATGATCAGGTAAAAAGAAACAAATGACCAATGGCTCTGGTCACCAAATCTATTGCAGATATTATACTTAATACCAGAAGGGGAGTTTTATGCCATGTCTAACATTACTTCTTCCTCCCCACTGGAGGAGAGCAGAGTATCCTTAAGAGGCTGGACCCGGTCCTGCAGAACTGGAGGCAGACTAGAACACTTCACACTCCTCAGAAATGAAAAACCCTCTTGTTATACTCGTCCATAGTTACAAAGCAACCCTCCCAACACGTCACACAGACCAAGGCTGCTCCCACAATTGTTGATTGACATGACCGTCTTACCTTAGACCTGCCCTGAGTGAGCTGTAAACTGTTTTGTTTTGTTTTTTTGTAAATTGTTTTGATGCTGGAGCAGGAGTAGACAAGAATGTCTCCTAAGTAATAGTGTGTTTTGTTGTTGGATGGAATAATGAACATAGCAGTCATCATTTATTCCTGACATCTGAGCCTCTGAAGACGAAGAGGATTACTGTCGTTTTTAAAAGGAATGCACCCCCACGATCTGCCTAAATGTGTCTGTGTTCACACAAATCATTCTTCATCCATATTGAATTACAGAAGAAGTGAGTATTAGTTTTTTTTTTTTTTTTTTTCATGAATCTATCCTAATAATGTGCTAGTTAGCATGTTCTGTGGCTAAATGCGGCTACAGTTTACAATATCAAAAAGAACYGCTCGTCACCCCATGGAAGAGAGGGGCAGGGTGAGCAGAGCTCATTAGCATTTAAAGGGACATGCAACCAAACGGGTTGCTGTGAACCAGAGGTTGCGTTAGACCTTAACATTGTCTGTCATTTTGACGGATAGGGTTGTAAAAATTCCGTCATAATCTATTATCACCTGTCAGGACGCTGCAGTGTTTAAAAACAACAAAATATGCTAGGGCTGGGTAAACAACAACAACAAAAAAATTGATTTCTCGATTTTAATAGATTCTCACTTTAATGAACCGATATAGATTCTTAAATCACAATCAATCTTTTGGTCTAAAGCTGTTTTCAGTTGATGAATAAACAGTACATAGTGCATCTTCTTTCCAATAAATAGCAATAATAGGCTAGGCTTTGTGTTAATTTTAATATGAAACAAAGTCTCAGATTTCAAATTCTGTCCATTTCATTAGGAAATTCAGGCAATAAATACCGTTTTGGCGTTCTTTAATGTGGCGTGATAGATCGTTGTAGCTTCTGTGTACTCGCTGCGTAATCAAATGCATTAGGAAAACATTCGTGACAGTTTCGTTTTTGTCCTGGATCCCCTGCTCTGCTGCCAGTCTGGAGCGCACTCGCCACCAACTGGACAGGGGTGGGATTGCAGCTACAATTTGCAATTTCCTAATCTCTCAAAATGACGGATGGCCTTCAGATTTTTCCATCACTGATAAAATATGTTAATGTTAATGCAACCTCTGCTGTGAACACAGCTGTTTTTGACAAGGTAGAAAGGGTGTTGTTTAACACTATCAATGACAATTTTTTTAACCAAAGTATGTTATAGACAAGCAATAAGCCCCCTGTCAGTTGATTGCGCATATCCATCTTGTTTGTAGTTTTTTAACACTGTTTATGCATGTTTGTAGTTCTAATCGAGTCCTCGTCCACCGTGCATTGTGTTGTGGGCAATATTAGCCGCCAGAGTGTACGTCGATCTGCACTTTGAATTTTAATCAGAAGTAGTAGACCATCCGGGAATCTTTGGCATACTTTTGTATACATACTACGATTTGGGGTATACTAATTCTATTTTTGAATACTTTTAAGGATGGATAGTATGCGAATTGGGACGCAGCAGTGGTTTATAGTGAATTTATAACACCTAAGGGGCATTGTTGTGCCTAAAACCCCCTTAGCTGTTATAAATTCACTGTAAACCACAGTTTCATATACATAGTAAGTTTTTACAAAATAAAACAGGGAGAATAAAGTATAATGATATAAATAAAAACAGTATTCTACACTGATAATAACAACTGACAAGTAACAATAATAAGAACCATTATTTTGTAGTACTAAACATCTATTCTACCTTTATGTTGTCACAAAAGCTGCAAGAAAAATATAATATGGTAAGTAAATTATGTCTAAATTATGACTAAATTTCATTTTTGGGTAAACTTTATATAATATGGTTAGTACTCTAAATTATGACTAAATTTAATTTTTGGGTAAACTTTTGAGACAGTCACCGGGATTACATTTTAACAATAAAGAGAATAAGATGACCACAGAAACTCAAAGAGATGTATTTGAGTTAAAAATCGGTCATTGGTTGTGAGGATGATGTCCAACAATGCTAACTCTAGAGTTGTGAAACAGTTCAACAGAAGCTCTTTCCATTTCATTTCAGATTTCTTAGCTTTTAGAGAGTAAAAGAAAGAGAAGAAGAAACCAGGCTGGGTAAGTGCTGAACTGTATTACTCCCATACAGTACTTTTTCTGCCTCAAACACAACTCATAGTCATCTGTCACTGCAGCTCAACACCTCTCGGACAGATAGCAGCGCAGTGACATTCTGCGTACTGACACGCGCATTTATAATGAAAAGTATGACTGGAAACTCCAGTGAAACAGAGTATATTTGAAACTTATTTCATATGCACTTCTCCATTCTGCATGTGGGGGCTGGAAAATAGCACTGTAGAGTGTCCAAAAACAGTCATGTCTGAATTTTGATTTATGACATTTTTGACATTGCCAGGTTGTTTATTGCCCGCCTCCCAGCCTCTTGCGTCTTTAATATCTTTTGATGGGACTTCACGAGGAAAGATAAGGCAGGCAGGAATCCATACCGCACTGGCCAAGAACAGCTCGGCAATATTAAGACACTACAAAAATAGAAGCAATCCACTTTTCACCTGGAGGGAATTATCTTGCCTCACCATAATTGGCAGGAGAAAAACAAAAAATAAAATCGATATTTAGATATCAAAGCTTGCTGGTTTCATCAACATCTTTTTGCATATCCCCCCGTTCGACTGATGGCTGCCCTGCTCAGGCGTATTGGGGTCTGGGTTAAGATGAGGAGGAGGAGAAATCGCATAGATTTTTCTCTTCTTCTCCATTCTGCTTTTCTCATCTTGCTTCATGATGTATTCATTTGGAACGTTACATAAAAGACTCACAATGCCCAGAGCTGATTTGTAAGAAAACCTTTGAGAGCTAAATATACATATGGAAAAATGAAAAGTACAAATATGCAAGACAATATCACCTCAATAACATCTGTTTGGTTATAAATAGTCAAATCATATTTCAAATTCTCATTAAGGTGAGTTGACGTTGAGAGTCTAGGAATATTGGTTTAATATTTAATGCCTTTGTAAATTATTGAGGATGTTTGTAATGATCCTGTATACAAACTGGTACTGGTATGTATGTAAACATGTGAATGTGCATAAAATAAAAAAGTAAATAAATATAAAATGTAAAAAAAAAAACAAGTAATATAACTTAATTTACGCTTGATTTTGTGCAAATATGCTATTTACAACATGACCTAGATGACCATTATGTCCTTCACTGTGTATTATGATATATTCACATATAACACAACAGAAATAACATACCATTTGTGATTTCTCAAGATTGGTGACTTCTGGAATTAACCTATCATAGAAGAACTCCTTTTGCAGAGGCATATGCAACGTAAACATAATTAGAAATCATTTTAAAGTAATTGCACTTAAGAGACATAAATGCATCTAGTCAAGGTTACCCTGTTTTTATGCAAAAACACAAACAGTGCTCATTAGTGGACTAATAATTATTCTCCCATCTTTGACCAGTTTCATCAGAGACTACTGGAACCTATTTTACACTAATTAACTCTAAAGACATGAAGCTTTTAAAATGTTGAAGTGATTAGCTGAGAGTACAGCAAAGCTTTTGAGTGGAGTGATCCTTAGAGCACAAGCAAACAGTTCAGAATCACGGTGAATATGAAGAGCAGCTGTGGTGAATATACTGTATGACACGTTGTATATCAAACGTATTCACAATGAAAAAAAAAAAAACATCTAATGAGGCTTCAATGTTCAGCTTCTAAAGAAAAACTTTCTCCTTTTAAATGGCCATTAACAGCTCCCTTTATAGTCTGTAGCTCCTCCCCTAGGAATAAACCATGTATATAAACTAATTAAAGGAGGCAAAGCAATTACGCTGCAAATAAACAGAAGCAATGGCATACATTATTTATAGAGACATTCACCAGCAAAACATATTGATAAAATAAGGCTTCTAAACAACAAAAACGACAAAGAAAAATCACACTCCTGCTGTTCCTGCTGCAACACAACCTGGTGCCATGAATATATGTTTAATTGTTTTCTGCTATTGGCTAAAGGAAATGAAAACCTGGTTGAACATTTGTCATTTTGATAAAGTTAGTTTGCTCAAAACATTAGTGTGATGAGTGTAAAAATACTGTGCTATTATGACGTGAAAATACATCCTGTATAAATCAGTATCACTAAAACTAGTCTTTGTATACAAGGCAACACATGCAAAGGTGTTGGCCAGCATATTTAAGTATGCATTTGAGCATCATCAAATCATACACACTCATACAGATATATATT
>JAHKKF010514529.1:0-12907 GCA_019740295.1 Labeo calbasu | reverse complement strand
TATCATTATAGGGTAGATTTGTACATACACTGCCAACACACATTAATGTTCAAACAACATGTAAAAGTGAACTTAGCATCCGATGACCCCTTTAAACCCTTCAATAAGTTGGTTGCATACATATTAACATACTGTAAATTTAAACTCCCTTTGAAATCATTTGGCATTTAAGTATGAATATATTAGCCTTCAGGTTATCTATAAGCTATGTGCTCCAAAACAAAGACAAAATTCACATTTACAAGAAATAAGCATTCAAAATTTACAGTCTCTAACTTGTTTTGATGACACCATGCACTTCAGCTTCTCATCAAACATTCTGGCCAATCAAATGCTCTCTAGAATCCAAAGAGTCCCGCCCCTTTCACTATAAATAGATGCTGAAGCTGTTGCTGAAATTAGTTGCTTGTTCACAGAATTAGTGTTTTCCGTACAGTGAATAGCACATAGTGCACTATACTGGGGATAGTGAACGATTCAGACAGCGTAAATATGTGTATTTAAACGGAAAAGGAGTGACCAGTATGTTATTTAAATTTTTTCCTTTCGGGTTAAGTTAAGTGCTTAAGACATACAGGTTTGAAACGACATGAGGGTGAGTAAATGATGACACAATTTTCATTTTTGCGTGAACTATTGCTTAAACGCCAGAGACAATATTTTCCAGAAGTAAAGATGAAAGAGCAGGAGGGACACAGTCAGTCATGACTAGTGCTTGTGTGTGTGTGTGTATGCCACAGACAGGTAATGATGTAAGAAAATGCAAACATCACTCTGAAGGCAGCTGTCCCAGAACTTTCACACTGATTTGATGGATTATTGCTGTTGGCTGTCTCAGAAGTTTCCAGAGATCTAATCACTGACTGTGGCCAGTTTGTTAGCAAAGTTAGTTTGTTCAGTCTCTGAAAGTTTAGATATAGAAAAGTAGAGGAGAATGCTGGGACAGCGTGCCATTTATACAGCATGCATGAGTCACGACTTGGTAAGTGAGATATGCCTGGGCATTTAGGGATTCAATTACAGAGGCTTTTTGCAGCTGGGATCAAGAGGAAATTACCTGAGAATCAAAGACATAGTCCTGAGCAAATTCTCTCATCATTTACTCATATCGTTCCAAATCCATATGACTTTCTTTTTTTTGTTGAGATGCATTTCAACTAAAGTAGCAAACAAGATGCAGAATTGCAAAGCAGAATTAAAAATGGAATGAAATTCCAAGATTCATACCAGCTGTAAACAGATTTTTAAATACATTTTACATGATATCAATATATACTTTCAGGTTACACTTTAGTTTGGGGACCAGTTCTCACTGTTAAATAACTATGACTTTTCCCTCAATAAACTTCTAATTTGCTGTTAATTAATAGTTAATATAGTAATGTAGTTAAGTTTAGGTATGGGTAGGGTTAAGGGATCTAAAGCATGGTCATGCAGAATAAGGTATTAATATGTGCTTTATAAGTATTAATAAACAACAAATATGCTAGTAATATGAAAGTTAATGTGCAATTAGTTAGAGTCCCTAAGGTAAGAAGTTACCTATTTTGAGTATGTATTTTTTCCTAAACATGTTATTATTCACAATGTTAACAATGTTAAATTTTAGTAAATTAATAAACAAATCGTCCCCTTGGAATTATAAGGTTCTATTTGCATTACAAGTAGTTTGAGATATTGAGCTTCAAAGTTTTTGCATTCCATTTGAATGTGTGGATAGAACCTTTTTGTTTTTTTAAATAGAAAGTCCCAAAATGTACACAACATTTAAAAAATCTATCACATAATGTAAATAAGTTGTCACAGAATAAGAATATGTGAATAACTCAATTTTGACAAAAATGTCAGATAGAACCTTATAATTCCAAGGGGACGAAATATCAAAACAGTTTGCTAGTGAATTATTTGGAGCAATTTGTGAAACATACATAAAAGAATAATTGCTTTAGAAAAACGTATTTAGTATAGAAATGCCCATGATTTCTAGGATTTTATTAATTTGCATTACTCCAGACCTGGAAATCACTAACTAACCAAGTAATTAAGTAAATACATAAATATACAGAAATTTAAAAGAACTTCAAAGAAATTCAAGGCTGCTATAAATTGTAGCTTTTAATATAATTTATATATTTTTTGTTTAATATGTTTACTTAATATATATTAATAATATATTTATCAGTAATTTCCATAACCACATTATCATTAACAAGTTTGGAAGATAAATTTCAGTAAATGAATAAATAAATATCAAAACATTTTCCTAGTGAATTATTCAGAACAATTTGTAAAGAAAAGAAAGAAAAAATGTATCTAGTAAGATTTCATTAATTTGCATGATTCCGGACCTGGAAATCACTAACCAAGTAAGTAACTAGCTAACTAACTAACTAACTAACAACTTAAATAAACATGCATTAAAAATAATAGCTGCTGTAGTTTTCAATGCATTTTACATACCATTAATATATTTTCAGTATGAATTTGCAATAAACCTGCTATCATTAACAACACCGCAACATATATTTCTGTAACTAAACAAATAAATTTTCACTATTTTTAAGATTTTATTCATTTGCATGAGCCGTCCAGACCTCAATCACTAAATAAATAAACAAATAAACAACTGTATTATTCAAAGAAATTTCCACATTTTTTCACTTATATATGAATAGTATATTTATCAATAATTTTCATATAGGTGTTAACATTAATAATGTCTGAAGAGATATTTCTGTAAATAATAAATAGTTTTTGTGTTGAAATTCCACTATTATTCCTCTAATGTGATAAATTGTGGTCATGTAAAATTGCAACCCAGTTTTTCCTTATCCTTACAATTGAAATTCTACCTCGACATCCTGCAGTCCACAGACAATTCGATTCACAGTCATGAACTAAAAGAGCTTTGAGTGAGAAGTCACAAACATATAATCTCCCCGTCCTACACCGTTTTTCCTTTACCATCTCCTATCATCTACTTCTCGCTTCCATCGCTCCCTCCTCATTATCCTTCCTGTCACACCTCTTATCATGAACATCCTGAGCACAGGGATTTGTGGGTATTCAGTACGACCGCTTGTAAAAGCAGGGTTTATGTGACTGCATGTGAGAGAGAGTGAAAAGGACACAAGAACAGAGATCTAGTCCTTGTTTCATCTGGACCAGCTCACTGAGGACTTCAGCGTAATGAATTATAGAAGCACAGAGCTATTCTACTCAGCCCTTTTAATAAACACTCGCAGACATGCACAAGCCAATAAAAAATTAAATCGACCATAGTGACTCACACCCAGACATGGTAAACACAGTAAGTCACGACATCAGACAGACCCCACAGCTAACATGGGGAAGCTCATGGGAAAGGGTTTGTCTGGAAATTTTAGGGTGCAAAAAGAACACTTTTATTTATTGCATTGATTGCTGTATTCATACTCCTCCACATAAGACATTTTAGAGATGCTTTCTAACCCATAATCCTAACTTTCAGCATGCAAAACCTGTCCTGCTGTACTTAAATGATATCACACTGTACCTCCTTTTGAGAAAAAGCATGCAATTACAATCTAATGGAATGGACTTAAATGGAAACCAAGGATTATAGATACAACTAAGTACACAGACAAATGTGTACCTAGCCCTTGGGTTGAAAATAGCCCAAATTGAGTTGTTTTTAACCCAGTGTTTTCCTATAATGTCTATATTTAGTGTCCCAGGTTAGGAGACACCTTTAATTGGCTTGTCTCTATGACTGGCGCAACGGAGTGGTATAAACACCAGGATGTCATAAACACCAGCATCACAGAGGGATTTGAACAAACTCGGGGTTAATTGGTACGGCTACATTAGCTATTAACCTGTGTGAACTCAGGGTTATATGCTGAGTTTATGATCAGTCTACAAGAAAACAGCAGTGTGAAGACATACAGTTTGCTTTGTGTGAGGAACAGGCTGCAATTTACCATTTAAAAGTTTGAGATTGGTACGATTTTTCTGATAGACGTCTCTTATGCTCACCAAGGCTGCATTTATTTGATCAAAAATACAGTAAAAACAATAATATTGTGAATATTATTACAATTTAAAATAACTGTTTTCTGTTTGAATATATTTTAAAAATTATTCTTGTGATGCAAAGCTGAATTTTTAGCATCATTACTCCAGTCTTTAGTCTCACATGATCCTTCAGAAATCATTCTAATATGCTGATTTGCTGCTTATTAGACATTTACAATTATCAATGTTGAACGCAGTGGTGCTGCTTAATATTTTTGTGAAAACTGCAATTTAAGATTCTTGAATAGAAAGTTCAAAAGAACAGCATTTATGTGCACTTTACTCTCACTTTTGATTGATCTAATGCATCCTTGCACACTACATACTGTAATGCAGAAACATTAAGCGCAGCATGGTATCGTTTTTCCAAGTGCAGCCCTAGATGTAATTAACAAGGGATGAACAAAGAAAGACATAAAAAACCTGAAAATAAAAAACACATGAACTGAGAACACAAAACCTGTTGCATGCTTTAAAAAATGGATTTTTAACAGTGAAGTATACAGTTTGTGACATTAGGATAACAAAACTTGAACTGCAATTATCTAAAAAAAAAAAACAAGAAAAAAACAAAAAGCCCAAACCCATACCACTGTTAAAGGGATAGTTCACCCAAAAATGACAATTCTGTTATTATTTACTCACCCTCGTGTCGTTTCAAAGCCGCAAGACCCTCGTTCATCTCTGAAACACAAATGAAGATATTTTTGATGAAATCCAAGAACTTTCTGACCCTGCATAGACAGCAATGGAACTGACACATTCAAGACCCAGAAAGGTAGTAACCACATTTTTAAAGTAGTCCATGTGACATCAGTGGTTCAACCGTACCTTTGGTGCGCAAAGAAAACAAAAATAACAACTGTCAGTCTTCAGCCGTGTTTATGAGAGTACCACAATGCATGCGTGGTGTAGAAGATGTGTTGCTGTCTATGCAGGGTCAGAAAGCTCTCAAATTTCATCAAAAATCTCTTTATCTGTGTTCCGAAGATGAATAAAGGTCTCAGGTTTGGAACGACATGAGGGTGAGTAATTAATCCTTCTAAGATAATATTGTCTTCGCAAGCTGAACTAAAAAACCTTTGGTACAGACTTTAAAACAATGTTCACATTCAAATTGCTAGTAAATTTCACAAATAAATACAAAGAAATGCCAAGTAACACAAAACTAAGGTCACATTTTTAAGTAGAAAGACTGAAATAGTACTTTGTAAATGCACTCCTATTATCTATATTTACAGTTACAAAAAAAAATCATTTTTATAATGTGGTCAGGAGGTTGCATCAACCTACAAATAGCTTACTTATAGACTCTGCATATTAAAGGAGACGTTCACTTCCAGAATGAAAATTTCCTGATAATTTACTCACCCCTTGTCATCCAATATGTGCAAGTCTTTCTTTCTTCTGTCAAAAAATTAAAGGAGAACTGCACTTCCAGAACAACAAACGATCTCAAATGCATTTGTAAAAGAGGAAGGAGGTCTTATCTAGCGTAACGATCGGTTATTTTCATAAAAATAATACAATTTATATACTTTTTAATGACAAACGCTCATCTTGTCTTACTCTTCCTGGACTGTTTTTTTTTTTCGGTTCATGACAGTTAGGGTATGTCGAAAAACTCCCATCTCATGTTCTCCCTCAACTTCAAAATCATCCTACATCGCTGTTTTACCTTTTTTGTTAAGGGTGTTTGATCTTCTTTGCAAGTTCACTTTGCAAAGACTGGGTCGGAACTTCTGCAGCGATGTAGGATCAAGGACTGCAAAGCAAGATGACCGTTTGAGATTAAAAAGTAATTAAATTGTATTTTTTTAATGAAAGTAACCTATTGTTTTGCTAGATAAGACCCTTCTTCCTCAGCTGGGATCGTTTACAATCGCATTTGGGATCGTTTGGAGCCGCATTTAAACTGCATTTAGGAAATTCAAAATCGGGGCACCATATCAGGCCATTACATGGAGAAAAATGCTGAAAAGTTTTCCTCAAAAAATCATTTCTCAGCGACTGAAGAAAGAAAGACATGAACATCGTGAATGACAAGGGGGAGAGTAAATTATTTGTAAATTGTTGTTCTGGAAGTGGACTTCTCCTTTAAGGCTTTTGAAAAAAAAATTCCAGGATTTTTCTTCATATAGTGGACTTCAGTGGGAGCCAACAGGTTGAAGGTCCAAACTGTAGTTTCAATGCAGCTTCAAAGGGGTCTACACAATCCCAGCCGAGGAATAAGAGTCTTATCTAGCGAAACGTTCGGCCATTTTCTTAAAAGAATAAAAATATATATACTTTTTAATTACAAATGCTCATTTTGCTCTAGCTCTGCGATGCACATGCGCGTCTCCACGCATTACGTAATCACAAAAGTCACGTGTGGTTAGTTCTTCGCCTGTGTACTTCGGTTCAGAAAGGTTGGGTTATGTGAAACACTCCATCTCATTTTCTCCTCCAACTTTAAAATCGTCCAACATCGTTGTTTTACCTTTTTTGTAAAGGGTGTTTGACTTTCTTTGCACGTTTGCTTTGTAAACGCTGGGTCGGTACTTCCGCAATGCATGAGGTCGAGCTAGTGCAAGATGAGCATTTGTGGTTAAAAAGTGTATTTTTCCTAGAAAATGACTGATCACTTTGTTAGATAAGAACCTTATTCCTCAGCTGGGATCGTGAAGAGCTCTTTGAATCTGCATTGAAACTGCACTTTGGACCTTCAATCCGTTGGCCACCATTGAAGTCCACTAAATGAAGAAAAATCCTGGAATGTTTTCTTCAAAAACCTTAATTTCTGTTTGACTGAAGAAAGAAAGACATGCACATCTTGGATGACATGGGGGTGAGTAAATCATCAGGAAATTTTCATTCTGAAGTTAACTTCTCCTTTAAAGGAGAACTCCGCTTCTAGAACAACAATTCACAAATAATGTACTCACCCCCTTGTCATCCAAGATGTTTACGTCTTTCTGTCTTCAGTCGTTAAGAAATTATTGTTTTTGAGGAAAACATTTCAGGATTTTTCTTCATGTAATGGACTTCATTGTTCAATTGATTTTGAACTTCCAAAATGCAGTTTAAATGCAGCTTCGAAGGGCTCTAAACGATCGGAGCCGAGGAAGAAGAGTCTTATCTTGCGAAACGATCGGTCATTTTTTTTTGAAAAAAAAAATTTGCACAAAAGCACAAAAGCTTGTGTAGCACAGGTTCTGCGATGCACGTTCACATACTATTGAATAACATCAAAAGGTCACGCAGAACGTAGGCGGAACTACAAACCCAGTGTTTACAAAGCGAACGCGCAAAGACCAAGGAAGTGCAAGCAAGTCAAAGGCTGTTTACAAACAAAAAGATACAACAATGTCGGATGATTCTGAAGTTGTAGGAGAAAATAACATGGAGTTTTTCGACATACTCTACCTTTTTGAGCCAGAGTACACAGACGATGAACTTCGAAGACGTGATTTGTAGTAGTGATGGGAAGTTCGGATCGACTCGGACCTTTGAGTCTCGTTCAGCAAAATGAACAAATCTTTTTTACGGTCATTTTGTATATTTTAGTAAAATCAGCATTACGTGACAGCCTCATAAGATGAATGAACGACTCGAAAATCCCGAAGACTCGAAACAGGTGAACTAATTCTGGTACAGAACCTAATAGGATGTTGCACATGCGTGACTGAACGAATCACTCCCCGAGATGACTTGTTCTTCTCGGGTCACATTAAAGATTCATTCAAAATGAACGAATCGTTCAAGAACGACCCATGGACACGCATCCCAGAGCCTGTGCTACACAAGCTTTTGTGCTTAAAAAGTATAAAAATTATTTTAAAAAAAAAATGGCTGATTGTTTCGCTAGATAAGACCCTTCTTCCTCTGCTGGGATCGTTTAGAGCCATTTGAAGCTGCATTTAAACTACATTTTGGAAGTTCAAAATCGAAGGCACAATTGAAGTCCATTATATGAAGAAAAAAAACATAATTTCTTGAAGACAGAAAGACATGAACATCTTGAAAGACAAGGGGGTGAGTAAATTATCTGAAAATTGTTGTTCTGGAAGTGGGGTTCTCCTTTAAGACGATATAAGTATTTAGCATTACACACCTCACCTTTAAAGCACACTAATGGTCTGAAGCAAAGAATAATGTGTGAAATTCATTATGAGCAGCACCAGAGTAAAAGCTAGGTGACAAGTATGCTTCATCTGTTCTGTTCAAGGGGACCCGGGGCAGAAGATCTGGATCTTACAACTCTGCAACGACCCATCAATTTACAGCCAATGAGTAAGAACAATGACCACCGAGCTCATCAGAGATAAATCTTCCACGCGTGAGGCAGCCAGCTTTCCATTTATTACGCCGAATTATCGGCTCATCTGGAATACAGCGTTTTGTTGTCTGTGGGACAAATGATCTCAGACAATCCAGCCTTTGTTATTCAAGATGTTTTAATGAGTTTGGGTTCGGGCCTGCATCATAATTAAAAGTGCAGCCGGTACATCTGTCAGGCTACGCTAAGTTGACTCACAGGGCCCAAACACATGCTAGAAACAGAGCGAGGATTGTTCTGTGCAAAACACACGATCTACATCTGTAAATCCAGTTCATTAAAACAGCGAGTTTCGCTTGCAAATATTCGCCGTTTATTTGCACCTCTTTAAAATCGAACGATGCATTCCGTCGAGAGTTTCCTTGGCAGTCGTAAAGGACTTGCAGATTTGAAATACTGCGCTATGTTCTTTTAGCCACTGTGAAAAGTTTACCGGAAGAGAATTATTGGATCCCAGGGCTCCCAAGAACATGAGAATGCTAACAGTGTACATGGGCCAAATGTAAATACAGTCACTAATTCAGGCCCCAGAATCCTCGACGGCACCTACAGTTGACTGCTCCAGTTGTACTTGCAACGCTTCAGCTGCGGTAAGGAGAAAAAATGTGTCACGCGCCAAGGACTATAGCATGCAGGAGGCGGATCCAGAGAAGGACGGACCAAAAACAAGGCTGCATTTATTTTTTACAAAACAAACATTGCGACAAAAGATACTCTCTTAATGAGCATGCCAACAAACGTAGTATGAATATATTGAAAGACAGATGGTTTCACTGAAAACCCTCTATGGCACGACCTTCTGTTTTCAGCTGATATTCAGGAGAATAAGATGATGACAGATCCCTGAGTGATTTATGTTTGCTGGTGTTTTTTCTCTCTCGCTAGTGCTGGTATGAAATTAAATTTGACCTATTACTGAAATAAGTGTCCTGAGGAAAACACACCTGTCCTGGGGCTCTGGATTCGTTCCAAAACCTAGTGAGCCGCCTTCCTGCATACTCCCTTCTAAGTCAGCAAAATAACTAACATCCTAAGTGGCCAATTTGAAAATCTACATAGACAGGTGTGTTGCTAAACTAATGATGCAATACTCCAGTGAGCATAAAAATACATAAATTGGATAAAATATATCCAACTAAACTGAAGTAATCAAAACCTGAAATAAAGTTTAATAAAATATATTACAAAAACACACACAAAAAAAATTAATCTTAAGAAAATTACAAATACTGCCTTGGCAACTAACTGGGAAAAAAAAACTTGTTAAAAAAATGCTAAGAATGCTCAAACTAAAACAAATAATAATAATAAAAAATTAAAGGCAAATATAAATGGTAAAAAAAAAAAAAAAATACTAAAAATGACAAATACATAACATAAATGACAAATACATGACATAAATATTATATAATTATATAAGATCATACATTTATTTAGATATAAAACTGAAATAAAGTATAAATAAAGACACTAAAACAAAGTCAGCAAAATAACTAACATCCTAAGTGGCCAATTTGGAAATCTACATAGACAGATGTGTTGCTAAGCTAATGATGCGATACTCCAGTGAGCATAAAAAATACATAAATTGGATAAAATATATCCAACTAAACTGAAGTAATCAAAACCTGAAATAAAGTTTAAATAAAATATATTAAAAAATACAAAAAAAACCTTAGTCTTAAGAAAATTACAAATACTGCCTTGGCAACTAACTGACTAGCTAAAATGTTAAGAATGCTCAAACTAAAACAAATAATAATAATAAAAAATTAAAGGCAAATAGAAATGGTTAAAAAAAAAGCCTACTAAAAATGACAAATACAAATAACATTTTTTATATTAATAAATTAATTACATTTCAAAACACTAAAAAGTAAATTAAATAAATAAACAAATAAAACCAGAAATAGTAAATTATTAAACAATAATAAATTAAACCCAAGTACAAATCAAAATATAAATAGATACGATATATAATAAATAAATATAACTTATTTGAAAACAAATACTCATAACAAAAAACTATGCAAAAATATTAATAAATAAATAAATAAAATTTAAAGCAGAAACATTAAATTATTAAAAAATAATAAACAATTTATTAAACATAACATAAATATTATTTATATATGAGATCATACATTTATTTAGATATAAAACTGAAATAAAGTTTAAATACAAACACTAAAACAAATCATCTTAAGAAAATTAGAAATACTGCCTTGGCAAATTACTGAAAAAAAAAAATAATAAAGTGCTAAAATTGCTAAAACTAAAACAAATAATAAATAATAATAAATTAAAGGCAAATAGAAATGTTTAAAAAAAAAACTAATACAAGTGACAAATGCATATAACAAAATGTAATAAACTTTATAGAAAATTTCATTATTTAATTAATTAAATAAAAAAAGATACTTAAAATAAATAAATAAAACCAGAAATAGTAAATTATTAAACTTAAAACTAAACATAAGTAAAATATTACATATAAATGATTTATTTTATAACAAATACACATAGCAAAATGTAATAAACATCATAGAAAAAATAAACAAAAATTAAATTAAATAAATGTAAAAAATATCAGAAAAACAGAAATAATAAATTATTAAACAAAAATACATTAGTCATAAGTATATATATATATATATATATACACTGAATTAAAGTTTAAATAAAATACACAAAATGAAAAGAAACACACACACACACACACACACACACACACACACACACACACACACACAAAACTAAACAAAAATCCCCCCCTAATCTTAAGATTAGAAATACTGCCTTGGCAACTAACTGGAAAAAAAAGCTTAATTTAAAGTGCTAAAATAGGTAAAACTAAAACAAATAATAATAATAATAATAATAATAATAATACATTAAAGGCAAATAGAAATGTTTAAAAAACTAATAAAAATGACATACATATAACAAAATGTAATAAACTTCATAGAAAAATTAAAATTTATTACTAAAAAGATAAACAAAAAATAAATGTATTATTAAAAAAGTTACTTAAAATAAATAAATAAAACATTAAATTTAGATATTATTTATTTTTATAACAAATACATATAACAAAATATAGACAGTTTTCTTGTCAGTCTGAAACTAGCCAACGAGAAAATTTCTCTGCATGCATATCATTTTGTTTTGAGGAGGTCTATGACAACTGCAGAAAACATCCGTTACCATTCCTATTCATCTCAATGGCAGTTACTCGGCCAGCGCCCGCAGCTCCAAAATTACGCGGCCTGGTTGTTGCATCACGGGCGGTCGTAAATGTCCTGTGACTAATCACCGGAGCTGCTGAAACATAACATTGACATTGCTGATTAGTGAATGGCACCACAAGAACATAAACAGTCCTAACCGTTCTAGCAGCTATCCTGCATCAAAGTCCATTCCACACTTCTAAGAGGACACTTTTAAAACATCTACTACAACATCATGAAATATTAGTGGTTTATTTGTCCCGCCCTGGTGGATGGCCCTGTCTGTTTAATATCCGCTACGAGTTTAAACGCACCTGTCGGTAACCGAACGAGACAGCTACGGCTCGCCGGTGTAGCTTCGGAGACCATTAGAGGCCTCCGGTTTGTCTTTGATTACATTCTTTTGCTGAAGAATAGCAATTGCGCCTAACAAGTTTAAACTACAGCCACTCAGTTGTCAACACATGGTTATTAACTGCTGCAGGCTTCAAGAAGTTGAGCTGGGCTTTAAATCAAGGCTTTGAATAAATGCGGTGATCAAAGCCAGAAAGAAATATTCAAACCAGATGCTGGTGGAATAGAAATGCAGCCTTATAACAGGTGCAAATGAGACTCGTAAAACTTTACATGCAGGCACAGATTGAATTCCTGTTCAATATGAGGGTGGGGGTGGAGAAACGGCACTGTGGCCATATATTAACGTCACATAGACCCAGCAATTCAATTTTTGTCTTTTAGTAGAGGGCAAGCGCTTTTTTGAATTGCCACAGTCCGGGTGTAGCTCGAAGAGGTTTGGCCATGACAACTTCCTCTGCTTTGTTATGAATGTCTGACATGGAAATTCAGCAAAGGGCACACTGAAACCACATAATCACAAAAAGAGCAATTGCAAACAACCTTCTGAATCATACAGTGACAAATTGGAAACCTATAGGTTTGTAGACACAAGAATGCAAATCTTTTTTTTTTTTTTTTTAAGCCTAAGCAAACATATATGTTTTATGTATGTAAAAACTGTAAATAAATACATAACATTACATAACATTTTATTTAAAAAAAAGAAACAGTTAATAAATGTAGGAAATAAATATATCGATATATATTAGAAAATATACACGTAAACATTTTTTAAAATTTTTATAATACATTTTTATTATTAAATATATGTATAATAATTTATTTATAATTATAATTAATAAATAATACATTTTTATATATTTACTTTTTTACATAACATTTTCCTTAGAAAAAAAACAAAACAAAAGAAGCTGTTAATATATACAGGTAAAAAGTAAAAAAA
>JAHKKF010514528.1:0-28035 GCA_019740295.1 Labeo calbasu | reverse complement strand
TGAGCACAACGGTAACATAGGGAAATCAGAACAGGGGGTTAGTGCAGAGGTGGTTTAGTCTCCCAAAAGGCAACGTGAGTGTGCTTTGCCCATCATCTTAATTACGAGGTCTTGGGACGGCTCCAGGAAGATCTGCACGCAGGCAGCAGGAGGAGACAGCGGTGTCCTCTGGGACCCTGCCATGTGCAGAGCTCCAGAAACAGAGGAGTCAAAGTCATTATGGAAAATTAACTCCTCAAAGAGAGCTGCGCATGTGCATCTGCGTGAGCGTGTTTGTGTGGAAGGGAGAGAATTATGCATGATGTTCACCTCAAGTAACTACTCATTTTTCTTCTAGTTTACAACATGACTGGGCCTGTGGTAATAAATCATTGTTTTTGAGACAACGAGACCAACAATGCTAATTCTATCAAGACATCTCAGCGTTTTCTTTTTTCATGGAAATGAGACGGTGCCATTCAGAAGTCCTGAACGTCATCAAGGGTAACGCAACTTTAGATGAGACAGCCACAACACACCTCCATCACACACACAACTTAATCAAGCTTCAGCTCCCTGGAGGGAGCAGACTATTTGTATAATTTATCAGAAAGGAAAAAATTACATGGAACTAGCAGATGAGCTCACACACCAGGCCTTTGATGCAAGAAGTGCAGCGAGCAGCTACCTTGGCAACAGCAGGTGTTGGTCTGATCCGTTGGTTGCTGGCTGCATGGTTCTGTGCCTTGCCACCTGGGTATTGATTATAGCTGAGCTGGGAGTTAGCAGGCGCCAGGAGGAGCTTCTTCAGCTACAAACAGAGCAGAGAAACAGGTCACGGGGATTACAGCTATGAATTTAAAACGAAATGCAAAGAACCCCAAACAATACTTTCATTCACATTGCATTTATGCATTTTGCAAATGCTTTATTCAAAGCAACTTATATTGCATCTGATGTATACAGTTTATCAGTTCACACATTTCCAAGGAATTTTTGCATGCATTTTTTCATAGGATTCTCTCTGCAAGTTTATCAACTGTTACATTCACATCGCATTCATGCATTTGACAAATGCTTTATTCAAAGCGACTTACATTGCATCCGAGGTATGCAGTTTATCAGTTCATGCATTTCCTAGAAATTTTTGCATGCGTTTTTTCATAGGATTCTCTCTGCAAGTTTACAAACTGTTTTGAAAAAATGCAATACATGACTATTTGTATGCCTCAACATTAAACTATAATGATTTCATTTTGCAAGGTATGAGTCAGATAGATCAGACTAATAGTGTGGCAGAATGTCAAGCAGAGCAGGCATAAACATTAAAGTGTTAATATTCAACAAAATAACTGCAAGGTGGATTTCGACTTTTGCTGCTTACTGTTGGTTTATTAGAGAAAATGCAGATTAAAATAGTCACTTGATTAAATTCCATTCTTTCAGCTTGACACTGTTGTGCATGTTCCTTTTTGCAGTAATGAACAATGCAATTAACACCTCAGGAACACTGATCTACTTAGATTTGCTGTTTCGTGAGCACCGTGGCTATGTTTTGTGCACAGACATCAATAGGAGACAGCCAGAGCTGCTGTCTGGCGAGTCTGTACCCATTTTTGGTGACAAGCCTGCAGCATCTCCTTATCTGGTGCTAGTGAAGACCAGACAGAGGGAGCAAAGCGAAACACAGTGGGACCGAGACAGAGCGAGGGAAGGAAACAGAATAAGAGGGCCATGCTTCATGGCAAAATAGGATTGGGCACATGGGAGGCACGGGCGGGGAGGATCTCTTACCAGGGAAGGCTCCTCTGGCTCTGGGGTGCGTGGCGAGCCGTCTGGGGTGGAAGGACAGCTCTGATCACTGGCATTGGTCACGTCCCCATCTGCCAGGGCCTCGAACGAAGGCAACCCGTCTTCGTCCACTGGGATACTGTCCAGTGTTTCTGTGAGCACTGCCAGCAAGTTGGCCTCATTTTCCTCATCTATCTTCTTAAGGGGTGAAAAGAAAAGGGGAAAGAGAAAGAACAGTGGAAGAAAATAGGACATTTTAGTTTGGAGCAGTCGATTTTCTCTGTTTCAGGCTGGGTGGAGCAGTGCTCCATAATCGCTAATAGAGGACGGAGATTGTTTTTTATTTTTTTTATTTTTTTTACTTTGCAGCATAAACTTTTTTTTTTTTTTTTTTTTTACTACAAAATCTCTTTCAACTACAAATTGCCTAAGCCACATGAGTCAGCACTGTCAGTCATACATTAAACATGCAGCTTACTGGACCAAAATAATATCTCCCCTAAGAAACCCATTAACTGAGCTGACACACAGCCACTACCCAGGGAAGTAGCGAGAAAGAGGTAAGAAACAATATGGGGGAAGTTAAGTTCCTCCAATCCCTAACTCAGAAGTCTCAAATGGCTCATCAACAAAATTCAAGCTGGCAATCCATAGATAAGCAGCCTTATTGTGACTTGAAATAGATGTAATTTTTTTTTGAGCATATGAAGCGTGATTACAGAATCAAATGCTAAACGCTAAACTCTTTGATGTTTTCGTCTCTGTCTCCGTCTGCAGATGGTAACGCAGGAGGGGCAGTATCTGTGGAGCGGTGGCTGTGGAAAAGTCGCAGGCACTGGAAGTTCCAGCACCAAAACCCACGGGACTTAGCAATTGCAGAAGATAAACACCAAAATTGCTGGGGGACGTGGCGTATGCAGGCCAACAAGAACAAATCCTTTTATGCACACCACAGGATTAGTATCGCTTGCTGATAGCATTCGGGCACGATCGTGGTGGCTGCAGGGGGACTGTCCTCTTTAGATAGAAGTGTTGCATTGCTTAGCCTCCAGTCCCATGTGCAACGATCACCCCGTTTGATCCCTTTTCTATTAATAGTTTCCCACGATTACACACCAGCGTGTTCATATGCTCACGGGAGCTGCTTTTGAGACATCAAAACAAGGCCGTTTTACTTATCTCACTGCATTTAAGAGATTTAAGCGCTGATAGCGCTAACGTTTGATTAGCCACTGACAGGGAGGAAAATGCTTTTCATTGAGTTCATAATGCCCTCCTTGGGACATGTTTCCTAATTCTGCTCTGGAATTGATAACATAACATTCGCAGAGGCACCTGAGTTCTGACGCAAGGCGGCTAGGAAGAAATCGCAGCCTGTGACTTTGCCTGCTGTTTAATGGTTGGCTAATAATGTCCTTCCAATGAGCTACGCTTTTGCTGTCTCCCCGCAATTTGTCTTCTGCAGCTTCATAAAAACCCAGGCAGCCACTAAAACAGAGGGCAATAACAATAAGCATTTCCTTCAAGCTAATTATAATCCTGGTTATTTTGGATGACCTCCTATAGATGCTCGGTGTTTGATTTAAAGGAAAGCTATTATTCATTTGGAGATTTTCCACAGCTCTCACCGTATCAGCACTCAACCAAATAAGGACTAGCGGTTAGTAAAACCAAAGTGTGAACTCTCTGTCAGACTTTATCTAGCACGACAGAAGGTACTCCAGGGTTTATACAGCAATCAAAAGTTCTGCACTCCTCTTACAACATCGGTTATCTGTCGGCATTCTATGCAACAGGCCCAATAAGCTTTGTCCTCCATTCAAAGTGTAACCAACACTAGCAAAGCACATGTGCCAGAGTGGCTGGAATTTCCAGGCAACCTCTGGAGCCGCGTCCACAGCCATCGATTGCCTCTAAAGAGAAATGGTCTGAGTAAGAAGGGAAGAAAAATAGATAGGACCTTTCCCATTCCGCTTAATGGACCCCACCGAATTAAACAGATCTTAACAATCGTGGGCTAATTGTGGGATCACAATATATTAACCTGCTCTAATTCTAAAGGGTGCCATTCATGGCTGTTTTACCACAAATGCTTCAATTAGCCATAAAACACACTGGCAAGCGCTCGGCAGTCACACTCCATCTAGCTCCCCTCCCTTCCCCAGTACTTCAGAGGCACGCCAGCGCTCACCAGTCATTCATTATCAGGTACGCTCTTTTGTTATCAGACAGGCTGTCTTTGAAATTGTCCTTGCTTTAACTCTTTTATTGAGTTCCACCTAAGCCATTGTATTCCTGAGATATAACTTATGCCACTGATAACAGGTAGCACGGTCCTTTTCTTTTACTCCGACTTCGCGGCTGGAAAAAAAAATGGTCCGATATCATTTGGGGATCTGTGCGAATACCCCACAGGTAACGAAAGGATATAAAACGAGTAAAATCTGAGGTTCGTATTTTGATCGTGTCTGCGGCCTTGCATCTCCACCGTGACGGAGAGGGAAAACTCTGCAGGTAATAAAACCTAGAAAGTCAATTACTCAGAGTGCGTTTTACAACCGAAGGCTTGCACCATCACAAGGAAGACATTAAATGACCTAGAATGTGTGGAAAAAGGTTAAAGTGAAGATTGATGTATTTTTCTTTTTCTTTTTGTTCTCTCTGAAACCAAAACAGAGTTCGTTTCCATCTGCTCTATTCAGTATTTGTCTATAATTTTACCTTTCCTAGCTGTGACCCAAACAAAGTTTGTACACCGTTCAGAATTGAACTTAGAATGTTTTAAATTTCAATTAAACTCTTGAATTTCAAACAAATTTGAACAGAGGTAGATTTGGAATTGTAATTATTATAATAAAAATTTTGTTGGATTGGAAGCTAGTTAGTCCAAACCTCATCTGATAGTTTTGAAACAGGTTCAGAAAACTTGAAAGTTTAAAGGACAAATCCACTTCCAAAACAAAGATTCACATATAATGTGCTCACCCCCTTGTCATCCAAGATGTTCATGTCGTTCTTTTGTCGTCACAATTTTGAACTTCCAAAACGCAGTTTAAATGCGGCTTCAAACGATCCCAAATGCGGCTGTAAACGATCCCAGCCGAGAAAGAAGGGTCTTATTTAGCGTAACAATCGGTTATTATCATAAAAAAATACAATTTATATACTTTTTAATGTTAAATGTCTTGTCTTACTCTGCCTGGACTGTCTTTTTTCCAGTTCATGACAGTTAGGGTATGTCGAAAATCTCATGTTCTCCCTTAACTTCAAAATCGTCCTATATCGCCGTTTTACCTTTTTTGTTAAGGGTGTTTGATCTTCTTTGCATGTTCACTTTGCAAAGACTGTGTCAGTACTTCTGCAGCAATGTAGGATGATTTTGAAATGATTTTTGAAGTTGAGGGAGAAAATACGATTGGACTTCTTCAACATACCCTAACTGTCTTGAGGCAGAATACACAGTTCAGGGAGCGCAAGGCAAGACAAGCGTTTGAGATTAAAAAAAGTATTTAAATAGTATTTTTTTTAAATGAAAATAACAGATCGCCGCATTTAAACTGCATTTTTGGAAGTTCAAGATCAGGGCACCATATCAGTCCATTGTATGGAGAAAAATGCTGAAATGTTTTCCTTTAAAAAACACAAATTTCTTTATGACTGAAGAAAGAAAGTCATGAACATCTTGGATGACAAGGAGGTGAGTACATTATATGTTAATCTTTGTTTTGGAAGTGGACTTCTCCTTTAAAGGTCACATAAAAAGAGAACAATAGGTCTCTTTATTTCTCTTTCTCTCTCTCTTTTTTTTTTTTTTTGGCAAATTGTCTCATTAATATCTGATTCCATAGCTAACAAATCAAAGTGACATCCTAGACGTACCATTGCAGGTGGGAAGAAAGAGGATACACACGAACAAAGACATTTTTGACCAAATCCAGACCTCCAATAAAAGCAATAAACGACCTCACATATATAACAAGTGAAAAAAGACATTGTTCTCTCACATCATCAAAAACATTCCAACGTAAGCCTCCCTCAATAACCCTAACCAGATTGTGTCACAGTATACGTACGTGGCACAGCAGTCATATGTCATACTCAAAAATAGGATTCTGCCAGTGGAATCACCAGCACTATTTCAAACCTCATTTCCCCCGCAAATGATCCTGCAAGCTGGGCACCGAGGCATGCCTGCTCCAGAGGCAATGATCACAGAGAGACCGAGTATGGCAAAGATTAACTTTTCATAACCCGCACCAACATTACCACCCCTTCTGACTCTGTCTGGACCAGAAGCTCGAACAGGTAGCAATCACACTCATCAGCAACAAGTATAAGTTATTTCTGTGTGCAAACAACCAGAATAATGCATAGTGAAGAGGGAAATTAAAATATAATACTGCTAAATTAATATGTGCTTGCAATTTCTACCTAGAAATAACTGCTGAAAGAGCTGAAAGTGAAAAAGAAACGGCTAGCAGCAAACTGACATGATCTAAATGGATGCACTGAACATAAAGAGAGAAAGAGGAGTTTGCATGCTGTTTCTTAGCTGTGGTGCAACAGATGGCCCACAGCTCTGCTTCTAATGCAATTAGAATAAACTTAGTTTTCGGTGCTCAGACATATTGATGCACTGTTTATTTTAGAAACCCGCCCAATAATGCTGACACTAGGGTGCTCGGATTCCTAAAGAGCTGGAGTCTAAATATTTTAATGCAGCGGAGAAAAGAAAACACACATCGTTATTCCTTTCTGAAATGCATGCAAACAAAACTTCGCTTAAGTCTGAGGTGGCAAATCTGCAGAGGTAGGCAATCTTTTGTGAGCATAAACATATAAAGGATGGTGATCTTGCTAGGAAATACAAGAGGGGGATGAAAGAAAAAAGAGTCCTGTTTCATTCCAGTGCAGCAGGAACCGCCATGCATGTGGAAACAAGAAAACGTAGACATATAAAGCTGGTATTTAAGCATGTAAAGTCACCCTTTTCTCTTGTTAAAAGTGCTTTGTTACCCTCCGGATCCTCCTCTGACCTTTTGGCTGCTGGCAGGCTTATGAGCAGCACACCGGCAGGGCGGCCCATCATTTGTCACCCTGATATCAGCAGCGGGGCACATCATCACCGGCACTGCACCAAACACGCGGAGGAGCGACAATAACGGGGAAAGACGAAACTACAGCAATCTTTCTATAATAAAGCATGTGTTAACTGCACAAGGGTCAATTGCCTGAATACGTCTGTGTGAAAGCAGAGGGCAAAAAAGCGCTTACTGGCTGCATGACTGCATGCGTGCGTATTTTATGCTCTTGTACGACTATCCACGAGGTACGAGTGAGGTTACAGACTCCAATATCAAAAAATGTATGGTAATTGAAACCACCGAATGTGTGTAGAAATGCAGTCGATTTGATTCGGCTGCAAAAAGGTCATGCTATTCAATTTACACTCAATGCTGAGTACAGTAGCCAGCAAAACACCTGAAAGCAAATGATCTTATCAGAAGCCTCTGCAATGCTCTTACCTCACTGGATAAAAGCTATTTGCTGATTAATAAATAAATGCATTATCTTTTACCTTGACTTCCATCTCCTGTAGGTGAGGGAAGATCCACCAGACCTTGACTTTGTGAGACAATTATTCCCATGTTTCAAGCCTGCTTTTTTTTCTTCTTTGATCTTTTTTGTATGTCTATATGTATGTTAAGTCTGCAAAACATGCCAGAGGTTGGCTTTTAGGCAATATCAACATTATCCTGGTTATTTATTTTATTTTATTTTATTTTATTTTATTTTATTTTTGCAACTTGACACAGACTATAAATGCTTATAAAAAAAAAATAAAATTAATAGATTCAGAACCTAGAAAAATACTAGAGGCATTTCTAAATGATTTCTAAACTTCTGATTGTTTTGTGATAGATAGATTATTAGAGTACGTTTTACAAGAAAACACTGTTCCTACTTCAAAATTTCAGATTTTATTTAAAGTGTTACTTGTTCTAATTAATTGTGAAATTTACTAGCAATTTCTGAGTAAAAATTGTCTTTACACACACAGAGGCCAAAAAAAAAAAAAAAGTCATTTTTAGTTTATTGCAATTAATCAGTTAAGGTATAAGGTATGATGACTCAATAATCTTAAAAAATAACAAAACAAAAACAGACAAAAAAGTTGAATCCATTAATCAGCCATCACAGCTGCCAAAGGGGAGCATCTGACTGTGATGTGTATATATTGCCATAATTATGCATTCAAAAAGATAAAAAAAAATATTGCTGGTGTTGTAAAGTAATTTCAAATTACTTTAATGCATTTACGCCAAGAAGTGATAAGAATTTATGCTCACATTTAAACACTTTTGAAGGCACTGTGCTTATGCATGCATGTAAACCTTGTTTACAAATGTCTGACAAATGTCTAAAACACCAGCCAAAACTAAATTTGCTTTTGCAATGCACCTTTTCACAAAAAGATTTTTTTACAGCACTTCAACACATCTTTTAACCAATGAAACAAAAAGTGACAAGGATGCATCACTCGCAACATATTTTCACACTTTATATTATTGATGAATGTCACGGAAATGTTGTGGGATGACCTACAGATGAATAGAGAAATGAGAAAACTGATCCTCAATCAAAACTTTGTGAATATGTTACATTGTTTCATTTTACCTGGCAGACAGAGCTATTAAAAGTGCTCATGCAAGTCTGAGCACACATCAAATTTATCTCTTACAACGCACCCAATCGGCTCATTTCCTCATTGTGGAAATTTAGCATTTTGTTTGTTAATTTACCCCCTCCATGAAATCATGCAGCGTGACGTCACTAAGCTATGTCCGAAACACTCTGTACCCTGCAGTGCATAAGCCCTAAAAGAACCAGTGTTCCTGGAATTCAGAGATCCAAACTCCCCCTCCCTGCCATGTCGAAGTATTAAATAATCCAGGAATCGCCTGTACCGGGACTCACTTTCTCTCCCGGCCCAGAGTTGAGCCAGACGCCTGGGGCTTATTGGCTTAGCGTTTCCGGCCAGGTTAGAAAGAGACGGCCCTGAAAGGCTCTTAGAAGAGATTAACGTCCCAAACTAAAAATAGCCCACAATGGTTATCCCGCACTTACAACTGGTGACACGTTACAAAATGCGAATATTGCTGTATTGACTGCGTGCACTTGTGTGTTTGGATGCTCGAACGCATCAATGCAGTTCAAAGCATGAACATATAAGCATAATATAGGCCATCGTTAAATCCTTGAGTAGTACTGGTTGTACTGTCCATGTAGGATATTTATCACAACTTGGCATCAGATCAGTGCAACTTCCAGCACAAGCCGTCTGAGCCAGACTCATAAAACATGATTTAAGAGGCTGACCGCCATGTCCAAGGAAACCCCCATGTGTAGCTCATCATCAGACATGGAAAAACCATCTCATGTGTGACACCACCTGTGGTGCTTCAGTTCTGGGTAGTGGCTGTCAGCTGACATTAACTGGCAGAACACAGTGTGTTCCAGAGCAAAGGAAGCTAAACCTTGTTACAGCCATTTAACAGTACCAGCATGTACACGGACACACACGCACGCACACACATGGGAGATATGTGTTAAGATCAAGGCTTAAGGTAATTCATACCGGTGGCTTGAGGGATTTAGATAAGATTTGTAATCAGATATAAAGTCTTGGTAAAGAATTATCTACAACATTACGATGACAGCCAGAAGTATTTGGCTGTAGCACAGCATCAGATAATACTTTTCGGTACTCCGTATACTAAGGCATTTACATGATACTTCAAAGAACATCGTGGCATCACTTCACTCGGAAAATGCATGTGACCGCACTGTGTTTGTAGTGTAAATGCTAATCTGTTCTCAGACAACAGTAAAAGGCCGCCCACTCAGCTGTCAATCAAGCATAGTGCTAAAACAAGGTTCATTTCATACTCGACTAAAATAACTGAACAAGTCTCTTGCGAGATCTATTTAGAGAGGAAGATGTGCTGACTTTTCTGTGCTTTTAGCACTGTATCAACATGCAGATGCAGCATACATGGAATAGTAAGTGATGTATGCAGTTGTTAATTCAGATCTCGAAGAAATCCTGTGATTACAAAGGGTCACAGGAGACACATATCAGCTAGTAATGCACATGAAAGAGCAAAACTTTTATTTTTTGTTTTTCCCAAAATAGTTTTGGAGAGCTGTACTCATTAAGAATTTGACTGTAATCATCTATTCTGTGGAAAATTGTGGCAGTGACGTTACAACAGGTAGATGTCAGCACTGTATATAAGTATATATAAAAACACACACATACATGTATATATTATGGAAAAAAAATATTATTTATTTACAATCTACAGCCCTAAAAATGTATGCATTTTTTCTAGTTAACGAGCTACGAACATTGAATGGCCTTTCTGAGGTATACGCAAAACTGACAGAATGATTGACCAAAAATAAATAAATAAATAAATAAATAAATGCATGAAATAGATGCCAACATAGTAAAAATGCATAATCGTGCTAATTAGCCTTCATCATTTTGGTCAATGATTTTGCCCTCCAAAACTGTTCTGGCCGAAACCTAAAATCTTTGGTTAAATATTTTGGGTTGTTGAAATTTTGGTCCATGTGATACTAATATAAACAAACTAGGTCTTTTATGTCAATAAATACCAATAACAGGCACACAGTGTAATTAAAAAACTCTTTCCTTCTCTTTCTCTTGCAGACACAGACTTCAAATTCCCTTGGTAACAAATTCCCCCCATTCTCTCTCACCCGCAGGGGTGTGTGGGGTGTTAAATTGGTTCTGTGATGAGCATCAGGTGGCTAAGAATCAAGATCAGCTGAGGCTACAGGCCCCCGAAGAAAGATCTCACATGCAACTACCGCTTTAGACAGCAAGGGATGGGAAAGCAAGCAAGAGAGAATAAAAAAATATGGTTGTGTGGACAGAGAGAGATGACAAAAGCATGGAATTGAACACAGGACAACAGCTGAATGCAAGAGTACGCAAGCAAGCCGAGCAACAAGCTTTATGTTAACTTGTGCTTCTCCAAACATGCCCTGCGGGGACTATTTTCCAACTGCAAGTGATGTTACCATCCCTCTTCTTTCCCTCCTCCTCACGCTCCCTTGCTTTTTTCCCCTCCCTTCATTGCAAAGTGAATATATTTGCTTATGCCCGCTGGATTTCAGACTCTTTCTACGGCTGTTTGACAAGCTCCATCGCCAAAACTTCAGAGGCTCCTTGTTGATGACAGGGCTCTGTCACATTTCGAGACTATTGCAACTAAAAGGTCGACCTGGTACGGCTGCAAAATTGCCCGATTCTTTTTGATGCTCTATATATGAGAAACAGACTTCAAATGTGTGACGAAACAGCCCTAACTGATTACCTGCACTGACCAGTTGTGACACCAATGCTACTACTCTCATAGACAGGGAAAATACTGCCTATTTACTACCTAGATGTCCAATCCTGTTCCTGGAGGTCCGCCGTACTGCAGCTCTCAGCTCCAACCCTAATTAAACACACCATAACTAGCTAATCAAGGTCGTCAGGATTACTGTAACCCTCCAGGCAGGTGTGTTGGAGTAGGTTGGAGCTAAACTCTGCAGGAAGGAGGCCCTCTGGGAGCACGATGGAGCCGTGACATACGGCTAAATATACCTACAGCTCATGCAACATGAGAGATACAACCACGGAAATTCACTTAAGCTTTCAGATTCACTCTGAAGCAACAGAATAGCTAATTAATTTAGTTGTCAGGTGAGTAAACATAATACAACAAACTCGTTATTATTAACCATAACCATTAAAAAATAATGCAATAAAATAAAAATATTAATAATGACAGTACCTGCAAATAATGCAAAATGAGAGATATAACTAAGGAAATTCACTAAAACCATTTAGATTCACTCTGAAACAACAGAATAGCTAATTTATTTAGTTTTCTGGTGACCAAACATCATACAACCATGAACAAATGACAATACCAGTATTGTTGTTCTTCTTCTTTGGCAATTAAAATAAAATTAAATATAAAACACTTGATTATGCAAACTGGTATTTGTTATAGTATCTGTAGCACAAATAGTCTTTTTTAATGTTTAATGTGCTTTTTTGTTTCTTCTAGTTACTTAATTATAATGGGTAATGAATTGGCTAATGAAATTTAAAAAACTGAAACGAAAATTAGTTCTAAAACAAAAAAGTTCCAAAACTACCAAATACTACTAAATACTAAATAAACTGAAATTAAAATGAATCAAATTTAAAAATAAATATAAAAAAATGGAAAAGAACATAAACAAAATTACAAAAATTCAAAAATATTCCAAACATATTATTATATTATACTATAATTCAAAATATTAATAAATGCTATAATAGTGTATAAATAAATAACACTTGACAAAAATGACAGCAGCAGCTTTAGTGATGCTTTTGACTCCTGACAACATGCAAACTGTCTGAGCTTCGAGAGGCACAGCCAGGAGATAAGTCAAAGTGTCGAGCATGTGTGTGTGTGTGCGTGCAAGTGCGCGTGCGTGTAAGTGTTCACTTGAGGAAATCACATTATACAGCACAAAATGATAATATGCTTGGCCCAGCTGAACTTGTGCAGCTAAACTGATGGTGTGTTTTCAAATGTCAGCATAAATTTGCAAATTAAAAATGCGAAGCCATCAGCAGTCACCGTTAACACCATGTGCGTGTGCGTCTCGGCGTGGATGTGCTTGTGAGCGTTTTTGTGTCTTCTGAGAGACGTAGGCCTCCAGTACATTTGGATGATTTGATCTGGGTTTCTCTTTGACCGTTTGTAGATTTACAAATCACTAGACGAGCAAGAAGCAAGTAGGACCTGTTTATGTGGATGTGTTTATGTGCAAGTGTGAATGTGTGTACTTGAGTGTGCATCTGATTTATTTCAGCAGTTAATCTCGCTTTCACACTTAGACATCCGAGCCTCCGAACACACACACCTACAAATACACACTTTGACTCATTGCCAATAGCTAGGTCAAAGTCTGGTCAAAGTTTTGACCGGTCATCTGTAACTGCATTCACCTTACAGAGCACAGCCAGTGCTTTCACTCCACGAACAAGTTGTAATTCCAAACACTCGCTGGCAGCATAGTTTCATGTTTGGATATAAACATCACACGACCCGACCGAACAGCCTTGGATGATCTAATACAGTACAGTCTTTAACAGGGAGTTATTTTGACTAGGTGTCAAGTGCCCTTAAAATAAAAGGCTGCGGCAATCACTTGGAGTCAGGGAGTGTTCCATTCCACACATTGTCCATGCAGTGGAGAGAACAGCAAGAACTCTAGCCTGGATTCAGCACTGAAGGCCACCCAAAAAGACAGCATGTTACGCTCCAGTCACCTGTTTACCTGTTTATCAAATCAGGGCTACATCTAGGACTAGACCTTTGCTTAAAACATGCCCTTTAACACGTTTTTGTCACAGGACTGCTAGAGTTTAGGGTGGAATTGCCTTGAATTAATGGCTGAAAATCGAAAGATATTCCGTAAACGACTACATGTTTTACTGACAAAGTCTTTATATTCCAACACCATTTCTACTTGCTTTTAAAGCCAACTTAATGGCTAACTTGCTACTTTTGCTCATTCACAATTTGGACACAGTTGGACATAGTACCATAGTAATACAATGTTCGGACCATGGTGTACCTTAAAATGTGGAGAAACTTAAAAAATGCACCTACACTATAAAAAAAAAAAAAAAAAAAAAACGTTTTAACTTAATACAGTTTGTTACTCCGCTGACTTTAAATTTTTGTTTAGTCAATTTGAAATTTTAAGTTACTTCATGTTAAGTTAAGAAACAACTGTTATATTTTAGTTGACCAAACTAAAAATTTCAAGTCAGCGAGGTAAATTATTTTAAGTTGATGATGAATGATAAATGAAAAATGATTATGGGGCAGATTATCGATTAGAAAAGACTTGTTTTCATGCAGTTTCTTGCACAATATTATGTTATGACCTCAAAACATTTTTTAAAATATAGTGCATAATTTATAAACTTGAATTTTGCATTTCTGACGAGGTAAACTTACTCGGTTGCTCACCTGGTACAACCTTGCATTGCATTTCACTTTGTAACCATCATGAAACAAGCAACATGATATCATTTTGCAGAAGTGGTGCTCAGGCACATTTTTCCAATGAGCCAGAGTTAAATAATGTATAGGAACATTTATTTGTACATCTGTCAATCATCACTGAATTGCATTGCACTGTATGTTTTGAAACAACTGATATTTATATGCATTTTATGTAAGTAGTCTGTTCTAAAGATCTCACTGATTCACATTACAAGCTATCAGAACTGCATCACTTTTTTGGCCATATAAATATCAACATATTGACTAAATTGCATATTTTTGCAAATCTATCTCTCTCTATTCAGCATACAACAGTATAATGACATGCAATGACATTATACAACAGTATAATATGATCTGTTACCATCACTGCACCACCATAGTACTTTTTTGCAAGCGCAGTAGCTACAATATTTGTCACAGCAGCCTTATACTAAAGCATCTTCCATGGATTGTCTTTTTAATAGTCTGCAAATATCCTATAAAGTGCTATCTAACTTGATTTCGCTTTTAAATTTCTGGAAAAAAAACAACAAACTTGGGTGCAGCTTAACATTTATCACTATGCATGAGAAGTAAATGTTCCATTTAGGGAATACAAGCAGCTCAATACAAATGTAGCAGCCCTACACTTTCAACCAGTGCCTAAAAGAGCAAATCTATTTGACTCAAAACATGGTTTTACATGTCTGAGTGCTTCTAACCTCCCCACGGCCCTGTTCCCGAGAGAGGGGCTGCCGGTGACAGGCTGACCGCGCTGTCAGGCCCTCTCCCTGGGGCAGAGCGAGCTGCCTGTCGGCCCCCACCTCCAGAGATCCATTTTAGCCCCTGAGATGGGCTTGATAACTAGGGCTGAACTGCCACTGAAAGGCATAAGCCGTCACGTCACACGAAATCTCTAGGCTGCGTTTCCCTGCCCGCTGCTATCGCTCACTCTCATCTGCCTGCCGGCTTGCCCCACACGGCCCTGCAATAATGGAACATCATGTACAAAATGTCAGGAAAGCGAAAGACATGAAATAATGAATCATAATCGTGAGAAAAGCTTCATGTCGCATACGAGCGTGTGCTAAAACTGCGTATCTGTTGTGCATATCCACATATACATAAGCCTATTTGATGATGCTTTTGCATGTTAAGCCTATATCATATTTGATATGTAAATTACTAAGGCCTCTAAATGATCAACATGATCAAAACTTTGCTGAAACCCTTTTGTGTGCAATTTATTGATAGTTCATACTGTTTTTAGCAACTTTTATGCTGCTAGTAATACTGATAGTACTATTTTTTAAGATGAACACTTACTGGACTGAAGCAGCTTAGGTTTACTTTGATTATCAATGCATAATTTTTTGAAAAATCACATTCAGATTTGAGTATTAATTTTAATCATCAGGCTTTTGAGGAACATTTATTTGTTCATCTTTCAATATTCATTGTATTGCATTGCATTCTATGTAGTTCTCTGGAACTACAGAGCTTTGCAACTAAGCATTAACTATCTAAGACATATTATTGAAATATACAGAATGACAAATGCATTTTATGTAGGTAGTTTGTTTTACTACTATAAAGATCTCTTTGAGATACCCAAACATGCTATAAAAATTTCACCTTACTTTTTGACCATATAAATATCAGAATATCCACCAAATTGCATATTTTTGCTCCTTTTGGGTATCTGATTAAAATTAGGTGTTTTGGGGTTTCATATTCTCACTATATCATACAATATGAGCAATAAAAGCATGATGTATCAAACATAATGCTCAACAAAAAATGCAATTTTTTTAAAATATTTTGTCTAATCATTCAAAACAAACAAAAAAATGACTTATTTTATATGTCAGGCTTTAAAGGGTTAAACATGTGGGTTTTTACTGTATTTACGATGCGTAAATACTAATCAAAGAATAAAAATACAAATATCTAAGGCAAAACTCTTAAAAAATGGCCTCATGGTCTATCAGACCCTAAACAGCACAGGAGGGCTGAGTCTCTGTGTCCGTGTGTGGCCTGCCTGTTGTGTGACATCACAGGACTCGCTAGGCCACCCATTAACTATACTGCAGTCCGACAGGTTAAGAAAACATTGCCAGGGGTTTGAATGAGTGCAGGGGGAGGAAGAAAAAGTCCTGCCAACTAGCTTTACACAAGAGCTGGCCATTCATTAACCTGTCTTCACTCTGCTCTTGGGCACTGTACTGACCCACATAGGCCAGTATTGGAAATGCATATACAATACACACATTCATCACTATTGACACCTCATGTCCCGTTTCACTGAACTAGGATCAGCTGCTTTAGCACATTGTGCTTAAACTGAAATTTTAAATCTGGGTCTGCAACAGCAGTCTAAAATATCTATTTCAAATACACGTGTATTACATGAGCAGCAATGCATGTAAATTATTGCCATGTTAATTAACATGCACCCACACACAGTATTATTTTTGCCTCTTGTAATTGCCGGCCCTATAAAAACATTCTCCCACCACATAGTCTAGTCCTTCAAAAATCTCCTATCACACCATGACACAAAACCCCAAATCGTGCGACAGACCCTGCACTATATTTGCCAGCACTCAGAGCAATGCAGCATTATCATTTCTCTTCTCTATCTGCCCAGATAAGACATAATGAACTAGCCAGGGCCAGAGCTGCTTTGTTTCAGCCGCCTCATTTCTTTTTCTCTGGACTTTGCTTTCTTTGTCAGTGACGAAGAAGCGCAAGTGCAACAGGTTTAAAGTTCTACCTCATCCCTTTTTCAACATGACACTCCGGGCAGGAACAAGCCAGTTAAAAGTGGATCCATTAGATCAAGGTGAGGATGCAGACTGGTTGTTAAATAAACAAAAACTGCAATAGTGAGTTCAACAGAGTTCGATGAATCAGACTTTGTCTGATTTGTCCACTGGGAAATGGTACCATTACCACCACAGAGTGTAAAAGTAAAAATGCCATTCATTTTCTCCATAGTGGAATTGATTCTGAACTAAAATTAAAAGCATTAAAGAAAGTCCTACTGCAAGTTACGAGGCTTTTAATCAATGGTATATGCTTTCCTTGAAGCCTCAGTCAACATTATTCCAACTTATTTTTAAACTTAACAGCAAAATTCCTAGTAAAAAACTACATTATGCACGATTGGCAGAGGATTCTCCACCAATCAAACAAGAAATTTGCACCAGTGAATGATGTAGAGCCAATTTCCTTACACTTTCAAACTACTTAAATATTTGCATGCATGATATACATAATTTGCAATAAATGTAAAATTATTGTTCAGTAGTTTTATATTTCTCCATCATTTTTAATTTGTCATTTGCAGTGCGTCATAAGGTTGTAGTTTTTTCCCATTGTTAAAGCCATAAAGCCATACAGTTTTCGTACTGATTTTCAAATACTTTTTTACTTCAAATCAACGTTTGCATCAATTCTCACCTCATATCTGGTTGGTTTGGTTTATGGCTTATAACTCTTGAATTAATTTTTTTTTTTTAAATCCCTATGGGAAGAAATCATGGGAAAAGTGGGCGGACATGGAGGAATGTGCATATATAAACAGCCAAAAATTTCAGCGCTTGTGGCCAAGATTGTAGTAAAAGGTACTAACACTGACCTTAAGTACCGGACAAAGGTTGTGTGCTTATCTTAATACCTCACCCCAATTATCAAACAGCATGTATAAATGCTCATTACCAATGAGTTAAGCTCTGTTATTAACTAATAAACAGCACTGACTGACTATCCCTGCTTGTGAGGAATTCCACACATGTGCAATAAACTGCATGAGGCTAGAATCATATCTAATTTTACAATTTACAAGCATGCACAATCAGATAAGAACACATCGCATGACCCTCTTTACCTCAAACAGATTCGAAGCTTCATTGCCATACTGACTGGAAATGATTTCTGATTGGTCGCTGTACCACTTGAGTCCTCCCAGAAAACTATCTGCATCGAGGTCACTGACATCCAGCTCAGAGAGGTCAAGCTCAGGCAGGTCAGGGCAAAGGGGCTGGTCTTCACCAACCAAGGCAGCACACTGAAAGAGAGAGAGGAGATTGTTGAGCACATATTTGCCAAGATATTAAATCTTCATTCACTGTTTGCGTAGAAATGAACCTACCACTATTCAGTTTAGTTATGATGCCATATGGCAATGTAAGGGTCTGCTTTGTTCAAATGGAGTTCACTATGTTTACCATTTGTTGACATTTACTTTGCATCATCTGTGTGATCTCAAACACAAACTATAAACGGTATCAAACGGTGGGATCAACAGATATTAAATCCTTTAATGCTGGTCAGGCTTTTCAGCACCCTTGCATACTGGCAACAGTCTCCATATAAACATGTTACTGGAATAAGCTTGCAAACTCATTTATTTAATGCAAACAAAACAGCCTGCACACTCTAATAATGACAAAGAAAATCAAATGTGAAATAAAAAAGCCAATACTTTCATAAAAAAAATGCAAAATAAGGCAAACATCTCAAATCTATTTATTTTTCAATGCTTTCATTTATTTAAAACAAAGCCCATATTTATTTTTACATTGCTTTTAATTTTTTAAACCTAATAATATGTAAAACTTGAATAATGATGCTTTGTCAGGTTTTTAAAACAATATGCATTATAATACTTAATAAAATGCTTTGTTTCTTGAAGCAACATATAAGAATGTTTTTCATTATCTCTAAAAAATCTGGCATAATTTAAAAATGAAACCTACGCGCCATGGCATTTGAGGCAGTTTGGTATTCAAGTATTCAAGTATTAAGTTGTTTTCCTTTAGTTGAACTATTTGAAGGCTAGAATGAGAAATACTGAAATACTGACAGTAAAACATTACATTTCTATAAAACATCTACAGAAATGAAACGCTTTCCTCACTTAATTCTATCAGTTTAGCTGTCTTTGTAGGCAAAACTTTGACAAATTGGTCCACAGCATGTGCCATCATATCTCTCCACCTGTCTATTTGCACAGTGTGTGACTGATGTAACCAATAACTCTTCCTTTATTTGATTCAGAGGGAGTGTAACTTTGCTACGTAACTGAGACTTGTGTAACTAGCATGCAAAAGCTACTCATTTGGGACTCATTATTACAAATTAAACATACTAACAACCAAACGAAGTGAAAATACGTCTGACCAAAATGCATATTCAGCAGTGTACACAGCATTTGCTGCATTTAGGAAACCACAACATAACCAACCAGAAAACAAACAATTCTGTGATTGGCTGAGGGATGGGAGGGGGCGGGCCGTCGTGGGGAAGAGCGCCACAGCCACGCCCTCTGGTTGGTCAGATACTGTACTTCATATCACTGAGTATGTTGTGAGTAAAATAGAGGCGAAGTGGAAGCTCAACCAACAGCAGCTCGCGGAGAGACTGCGCGCACAGGTGTATAGAGTTTTGACAAACGGCGGAGGGTGCTGTAGAGTGATGTATTTTGTGACAAAGCGACACATAGAGAACAGTGAAACGTTTATTTTGTACAAATATTGTACGAAATACTCCCGTCAGCGCGCTAACTACTGATAACGTTACCGCTTCCCAAATCCTATTACTCTGCTCTTTTCTCGCTACTACTGACAGAAATGTAACGTCACAATAAGTCAACAAAATAAAAAAGCGAGACTTTGCTCAAAGACAGCTAAAGAAATCAAAGAAGAATCTCGCACGTTAAACTGATGATTACTATCTAGATCTATTTATGACACAAATCCTGTCATTCCGCTGTCACAGATATATAGACGCCGGCGAACTGGTGACATCCAATGGTAAGCAGATGATAAAATCACATGCATCAAATGCTGGCATCTTGTTAAAAACCTTCTCTCTTTTCCTCTCAAAAATACGGACACGCTTAATCACGAGCACATGCAGAGAGAGAGAGAGAGAGAGAGAGAGAGAGAGCGAGAGAGAGCGAGAGAGCGAGAGAGCATAGCTACTTGTGGGCACCTGGAAATTATATGATTAGAATTGGAACCGAGAAGCAATTTGCTGATTGTGTTTAGATGGATTTATGCTCCGACTGACACACTTAACTAACCTTTTAAAAGGAATATAACAATAGCGCACTTGCATACCTTGCAACCTAGACAGGTGCCTATACAGCGCAGCGGTATTTTTCTATATACTGAGTAAAAGTTTCAGCTAAGCATGCTTAAAGCACTGCTTTATGAATATCTGAAATGGTTAAGACTGCAACCAATACGCGACTAGATAGACAGATAGATAGGTAGGTAGATAGATAGACTGCGCTGATAATGTATAATTTACATGAAAGTGCGACGTTATCCATCTCTTAACATTTCGCCGAGCGAACATGAAACACGCGTAAAACGCGTTTAAACAAACCTAAAACGTTCCGAAATGCCATGATTCGCACTAAAAACGATAAACGTCATGCACAGTTATGCAGTCGTTATTGATATATTGCATTGGAGCAACGCTTAACCCTGCGATGGGGTCTTGCTAAATAAAAAGTAAACGAGGTTCAGCAGCTTTTCTTTGCTGAAGCCCGATTTACAGCACGTACTGTCCAATAACAAATCCAGCAGGCGCTCCACATGCATGCAAATAGCCTTCTTCGAGACTGTATCTGTGTTCTAAAAGGAAAGTTTCAATGTACAATACCTGACGCGAGAACATATTAGTAATTCCAGCACATCGGCAGTGGCACTAGGCTCTCACTGAAGCAGATACCTGTCTCATCATCACCTGCGTTACAGCGAGCGAGCGCACTCCATCCACGGGCATGTCAACACAATTTCCCACGACAAGACATCCTAAGTAGACTGTCACTGTTCAACTCCGACACAGCTTGAGAAAAGCCGCACGCTATGACCAGATAAATCACTGAACACACAATTTCTGCCAACAAATTAGACTTTATCACAGTATTCCCGTGCATTCGGAGCGTCCGTGTCTTCCGCGCATCTTACAGGATCGCTCGACTTCACATAACGGGAACTACGAGCGCAGCCAGTCTTGGACGTTTCCTGCGATCCGTCTCCTCAAAAAAAAAAATGTGTTCCAGCCCTGGAAAAATAAGTTGCACGTCAGTTCTCACCTCTAGTTCTCTCCACACCGAATCCTGATTACACCTGTCCCACGCCATCCAGCCCCTGAATGACGGTACGAAAAAATAAAAAAGAAATCACGGGCAAAAGAGAAAATCCACTCGTTCCCTCGCGCCCCTCACTGACAATGAACCGAGGGCACCTGTCTTACAACTGCTTTCCATCACATGACAAAGCTATTAAAAGTAGGCAGGGGAGTGACTCCCCTTCGCTGTTACTCGCCAATGACGTACTGTTAGGAAGGCGGAGTCTGGCAAGCGCATAGTAAATCTTACCCAGCTATAAAACCACTCACTCCTCTCGACATGCCTCTAGTAGCGGCTAGGGTTGGGAACCCAGAACCCGTTCGGTTTTAAAAATATTACCGGAACCGAATGAGTCTCATGACTTTTGGTTGCATTACGCGTGCATTCTTACTCCGACGCGGACGGGAGTCCGTATTAAATGCTCTGACTATTCAGCTGCGCCGGAGCACCGCTACTTTATGCACAGAGCGGAACATACACTGACCAATGTAGTTCGATTCCCGAACGAATGACTCCTATGAGCCGGTTCTTTTGCGAGAATCAAATATATCAGTTCGATTCCCGAACGAATGACCGGGTGTTTAGTAGATCAAAAACATCGTGAGGGTACTGACATGGCGAATGATTTCTTTACATAATCCAAGAACTGTTGCATGAGACTGCTGTCTCATCGGATTTATGTAGCTCAAACATGCAACATCAGTAGTATCTCATTTTAAAACCGATTATTAATGGATTGCTTAATGAAATAGGTTCCCACTTCCCATCTAGTATTTTATTTAGGAATCATATTCCGAATGAACTGACACAATTTAGTGCATATAACGGTGGAGAAAATCCAATGGTTACAACAGAAAAAAAACAAAACAAAAAAAACACACACACACACACACACACACACACACACACACACACACACATGCTGTCTGTTTAGATGCTAAGATGGGTCAGGGCGGTCAGAGGGATAATTTACGACTCTGACGGGACTTTTTACCCATCAGGGCATCCATCAGATATGCTATTATATTTTTTTTCTTTCTTGCGAACAGCTTTCTCATTCGCCATATCAAATGTAATTATATTGGTGCGCTTAAGAAAAGCTTTTAATCCTAATTACTTTCGCTCACCGAAGTAAACAGTTGCTCTAGGCCTCTTTATTAAGCAAATCTGCGGCTGTATCGTTCATCTCCGAGCACGAACGGAAAATAATGCAAATAAAGACAGGATAAATGGGTTGGTTATATGAGAACACGGTCGATAAGTTGTGAGGACTGTGGTGGTTCACGGAATACTTTGAATCTATGCAGCCCGAGGCGTTTTCTTTACTCGAATGCTCCCAGTCAGAAGCGTGCGAGGGGGTTGCTGTGAGCTCAAATACTATGTTTCATGGTATATATATACGCCGGCTGATTGAGTGGGGACTGGCTTCTTCATTTCGAGCTCATTGGATGTCGTGTCACATTTAGCACCCCCACCCATCTCCCTTCGCGCGATTTATACTCTCAAGTGATGCTTCCATACATCGAGGCATCGCAAACGAAGCAACATCATCGGCTTGGCTGCTCTGGAGAGTCATAACGGCTGAAAGATAGTGTGTAATGCGCTCACGACGGATTTTCTTCCTCCCTCGAACGCCGGGGAAAAGCAGGTGACGAGGTGTACAGTGTCAACAGTTCATGTATACGCAACACAGATAGAGAAAACCAAAACACGAGGTTTGTAGACAGTCAAAACAAAACGCAGCTCGACCACTGATGACCGCCCACTTTTGAGAGCTGAAAGCCCACTGTTTATCAGCCGCTGCATCAGTTTTCATGCCGGAAACATTGAGGAAAAAGGTTAAAAATATGTGCTTGGTGAGGAATGGACAAATAGTGGTTTGCAGTAGTGGTTTGTAATAAACAGAAGCCTAGTGCATGTATGTATTTCAGGAAGCTGATCCCATGTCAGTGTAATGAAGGCATGTGCTCTATCCACAGGCGACCACTCTTATCTCAGATGGTTCTTACATGGTAGTGTAAACACAATACTAATGCAACACACAGATGACACACTGATGCCATATTGTAATCAAGGCTGGAGCTGGAGGGATGAAAATAGTTGGTTGCTCATTGTATGGTAGTAAAGGCACGTGACTCTCCCTCTCTGTCCCTTTGCTTTCTGCTCTCTCTCTCTCTCTCTCTCTCTCTCTTTTACTCATGCAGACAAGCTGCAAGCCTTATCTGATTGTTCTCTTTATGGCAATTAAGAAATTGTGAGCTAAAAATATGGCTCTGTTGTGATTTCCTTTTAAATGGATTTTGATTTGTTTTCATTTTTCTTCCTTGTACAGGCAGCTGAACGTTTCCGTAAGGAGATATTCAATTCCAGATAGAACTAGTGCACAACCTGTCACGAGTCTGTAGTTCATGGTGGCATGAAACATGTAAATGAACAGCACGTTTTGAACATAAATGAATGTCCAAACTGTGACACATTCAAATAAACAGAATGTATTCTGAAATCTAATATAGATACACTTGTAAAAAAAAAAAAGAAAGAAGTGTGCTTAATTGTATTAAATATGCATTTGTAGTGCATTTTAAATTTTAAAAGTATATTTGTGACCCTGGAATACAAAACCATTCATAAGGGTCATTTTTTTTCCATTGATATATGGATTGTTATGATACATGAGATCAGTTTGACCTGTACAATGTATTTCTGGCTATTGCTACACACCCGTGCTACTTAAAGAAGAAGTCCACTTCCAGAACAACAATTTACAGATAATGTACTCACCCTCTGTCATCCAAGATGTTCATGTCTTTCTTTCTTCAGTCGTAAAGAAATTATGTTTTTTGAGGAAAACCTTGCTAGATAAGACCCTTCTTCCTCGGCTGGGATCATTTACAACTGCATTTGGGATCGTATGAAGCTGCATTTAAACTGCATTTTGGAAGTTCAAACTCGGGGCACTATATCAGTCCATTATATGGAGAAAAATCCTGAAATGTTTCCCTTACTCAAAAAACACAGTTTCTTTACGACTGATGACAAGGGGGTGAGTACATTATCTTTAAATTGTTGTTCTGGAAGTGGACTTCTCCTTTAAGACTGGTTTTGTGGTCCAGGGTCACATTAAAAAAAAACAAAAAAAAACACAAACTTACAAATAACGTATTAATGACAGACAAGACCACTTAAGTGTACTGAAAGAGAGCATGCTCATTAAAGTGCATTTTGTAATAACGTCAAATATAAAGTTTCATTCAAAGCACACCTTAAATCACTGCTTTCTTATTCTTTGTAATTCTGTTGGAATACATTACAGCTATGTTAGATATGGCTTAGACACACCAGCACTGTAAAACATTTATTAGCGTGGACTTGGAGGCAGATTTGGGGCAAAGCCCTGGGAGCTTACCTTGCAGTTTGAAGGCATCTGTGCTTATATTCGCAAAGCTATTTTGTGGATATATACTTCCCCAGTGTTTCAAATTCGATTTAAACATAGAGAAACAAAACAAACGTATGCATCAAACTATTTTCTTAATATATAATATTGTCTAGTTTCTCGACGATGCTTTTGAATCATAATATACCGTAGTGTTCACTGGTAGACACAGATGGATGATAGAAACACAATGCATTGCTGTGATTTCCATATCTGGTAGGCAAGTATATCTAGAAGCAACAAATGAACACATGACAAGTTCACTCCAGCTTTTTATAATTCTTATCATTAGATCTCCTCTGCAAAATAAGAAAAGCAGATGAAAGCAACCTGAGAGATAATACGAAGGCCCCTGAAATACACTTAACACTTAAGATGCATCACCTCACCACACAACGCACCACGGATACAATAAAACCCAAAATAATAGCAGCAAATGGAAGACAGTTCCTCTGAAAGGAAGTCATCTTGAGAGAGGAATCAAAGAAAGCTATTCAGCCTAGTCTATCAGAACAAAAGGCTTTCTATTGACGAATTCAACCATTTCACAGGAGGTTTGGAGTGTGGCCGATTGCTACCTTGGAGGGCCCGGTGTGTATTATTGCAGTAAATGGCATAGCGAGGCTGGGGCGTGCTAGCCAGGACTCGGCTATGAAATTGGAAATAACAATGGCGGGACACAACAGCATATCCACACCAAGGACATAACTCAAGAGAGAAGTGTGGGCTCAGTGGGAAAGCCCTGTGATATTTTTTCGAAGAGAAAGCTTGACGCACCGAAGCCTCCCGTGGACAAAAATACCACGGTCAAGCAGGAAAGAAAAAAAAAGTAAAAACTGGCTCCGGTTTCTTGTCAGAGCAGCATATGTGGAAAAAGCTCCCCCATCTGAGGCTGTTATTACGGCACGTTAGAATCACTATGCAGTCATGAAAGATGCATGGAGAAAAACATGAGTCTGGCAAGAAGACGAGCACTAGCAGGGATATGTTTACAAGCTCCGAATGACATGCATTCGGATGCGAGCAAGATATTTTTATGACTTTCTACTGACAGAACGCGAAGGATGGCTCTCGGTTGAGTGGAATTAAACTGATTGAAGCCACAACATCAAAATGGTCATACTTGTTATCGGCGTTAAAACGGAGGAGTTGAAACGCATTAGCGGGCGTCCTTATGTAGTCCTGGTATGATTAGAACTCAGACTCCCTTTGTGAGAGAAGATGAGTTTGCCTCTCTTGCTCTCTCAGCAGCGTTGGCATGCTTGGGAAGAATTAGGTCACTATTTGAGTGGTGCGCCTGCAAGAAACTCCATGTTAAAATCGTATCATGAAATGGTGAAAAATGGGGGAAGGGAGGTGCACAGGTAGAACGGTTTAGAAATGTTATCGAAATGTAGTGAGCTGCTCGTGACCGATCTAATTGCTCTTAGAACACGTGAGGAGAAAGGGAAAATTACATGTGAGTTGTTGGCTTGCATACAGGCGAAAGCCCTTACGGCATCATAAAAAAGAATGTATCATCATCTTTTTTTCCCCTTACAGAGGGAATTTCTCCTGTATGCCACCCCTTCCCCCAAATTACTGTAGCGTACCTGGGCTGCGAGTGAAGACATGCAGATTTAGTGCTTTTTAATTTACATATATAGATCATGGAGACAGAAAATGACATGAATTCATAGACGGCCACAGGAGAGAGAGATTGATGGGAAGATCTGAGAACGAGTGGCTTCACAGGCAAACAGTGGATTGATACAGTTAAGGAAGATTCAAAACAAAAACATTAATGCTCCTTTTGTATTGAAATTGAGTTGCACATTTGCTGGGTTGCTGATTCTCAAACTGTTTTGTGTGCGTCCATCACGGGAAAGACCATTCTGGGCTGGAAAAACTGGTTCTGGACCAATATCATGAACAATTTGGTCCACTTGTTGAGTCTGCCTGATTAGAAATCATGCAAATGTGCTCTACCTTGTGAAAAAGAAGTACAATTTTTAAAAACAATGCTTATTGTGTGGAAAAATACTTGAATGCAATTGTTTGGACTTTTAACAAAATGTTAATTGCAATTAAACAATAATGTATTATAGTTTATATTAAATGCAATTAAATGAACCTCAGGTAGTTTTTGGCCCACTTAATCACTTCTATATATGTAATTTCATAATTATTTGTATTATTTGTATGCATTTATGATAATTTTATGTATGGTATTTATAATCACATATTTGTAATGATGCAGTTGGAATTTAGTACATTTAAATATACAATAACAAAAAAAGTCAGGGTACTTTTTGCTCACTGCACCCTAACCCTAACCTATACTGCTAGCTGTTAGCATGCTAACTTAGCCTAAACCAATGCAAATGACTTATTATACCTTTTTTATATATATGCATGTTTTTTTGGAGGTTGATCAGGCATTACAAACAGCTACTCAACCCATTACATGGAGTGTTCAGGGGTCCAGGAATTCATGGTCATGAAGAAAATGCTGTCACTCTTGCACTTTTTGATTAATACAATCACTGACTGAGACAAAATAATAATGTAAGAATAATATGTATTATGAAAAATACATTTAATATATTTAACTTTTTTTCCCCCTGTGAAAACATATCATTAGTGAGTTTAAATAGACCAATATAAGCAATTGTTGAGCTTTAAAAACACTAACCATTCTAGTTTGTAGAATGCATGTATGAATTACTACATGAGCCTGTGGTTAATGTTAAATCTTTCCCCGAGTGGTTAACCACAAGAAGCATTTTCATGGTGAGATGTGCTTTCTTTGACTTCAGTTTCGTTCCACACAGCAGTTCCCATGCCTTGGTTAACGAATATCTCTCTGGCAAGCCACTAATGTTGTGACACATGAAGTCTATGGAGGATAGTTTGGTACATTAAAGTAGTGGAGGAAAGAGTGGCGGCCCAGTTGGCCTCAAAAGCAGTCATGCAGTAAAGTGCCAGCGCTACAATTCCTGTGTAATTAAGGTAGAGATGGTTGGGTGATTCAGTGGTAGTTTTCAGTGAATTTTTTTAAGCAGGAAAAAAGAAGGGAGCTTAAATGAATGGATAAACCCGGGAAATGTTCTTAATATAGCGCTTCTGTGATCCAATAACGGTGACATTTGATACCCAAACGTGTAATCTGCCTTAAAGTGTCTGAAAGTAGCGAGGCTTCATTAGGATCAGATTGGCCACTGATTTTGGTCAGAAAATGAGCACAGCTTTGCAATGCAGATCTATCACAAGTCCAACAGTATGAAACACCGCTTTGAGCAGCAAGGTTTTTTAGCAGCAACATTTTTTATTTTAGTCTTAATGTGGCACAGACTGCTACCTGAGCATGAGCCAATATGGTTTAGAAGAATAGTTCTTGCCTTAAATGCAAAAAGTTACACGTTTCAATCTTGTTTTACTAATAATTAAAAAAAAAAACATTAGAATTGCAAATGTTTGTCAGTAAATGCACTGCAGGAACCCCAGTGACCAGATGATGTGCTTTGGGAGGTATCCAAAGCACATCATCTGGTCACTGG